>ML827919.1:60760-76421 GCA_009831015.1 Picea engelmannii
CCCCCTCCCTCTTAGTAATCCAACACTAGCCAGACATTTCGGCCATGAAAAAATGTTTGCATAGTTGAAAAGTTCATACTATTAGCCAGGTTTGAGGGTAGAGGTGAATAAGTTTGTGCATATATGTAATATTTTCCAGTATGCCAAGGGAAAGAGATAGAATATTGGGTTGTATCAACCATTTCCTATTCCAAAGAGGCCTTTGAATGCAATAAGCATGGATTTAGTGTTGGGATTGCCAAGAACACAAATAGGAAGTGATTCGATATTTGTTGTAGTTTATAGATTTTCAAATATGGCACACTTTATCCCATTTTAGAAGACCAGTGATGCAACGCACGTTGCTAATTGTTTTTTCAAGGAAGTTGTGAGACTTCATGGATTACCCAGGAGTATTGTTTCAGAAAGAGATACCAAGTTTGTTGGTCATTTCTAGATGACATTGTGGAAGAAACTGGGAACAAAACTATCCTTTAGTTATACATATCACCCTCAAAAGGATGGACAGACTTGTTAATGTTTAAGCCATTATTATAGTTCTTTGCATTTCATTAGATAACAATAGAATAATACAAGATCACTGATAAATACACAATCACAAGAGATGCAACATTTATCCTGGGAAACCCTCTAGGGGAAGAAAACCCAACAAAACTTCCTTATTATAGATAGCCAATACAATGCCAAGAGATCTCTTAAACTAATGTAGAAGCTCCTCTCCCAGATATGTGCCACTCTCTCTCCTTCTTCTCTAACTGCAACTTCAAAACTTGTCTCACAAATGAGAAAGTGAGTTGTATCTAAGTGAGGCACTAGCCTCCTTATTTATACAAGACTGGCACATGTGAAGTGTCTCTTCACTGGCAGGGCTGACTTCTCCAACTGGGTGGTTATAACCACCTTTATTTTGTTTCAGGGCCTCTTTGATATATTCTGGGGCTGACATATTCTTTTGCCTTTTACAATTACAATATGACCAATCCGCAAAAGGGGATTTAGTCTTTTTAAAGTAGTTGACATGATTAATCCACAATGGGGATTGATCCAATGAATAATATATCAAATAATAATAAGAAAACACTTTGCAATTACATTATTTCAATACTCCCACTTAATAAGAAGGGTATTCTTCCGCAGCATCATGCGAGAGAGAGAAGACAAAATCATCAACAACATCAAGTGGGTGAGAGAAAAACATCATCAATATCATCTTGGAACACTGACTGACATATCTATAAATCATCGAAAGTTTTCTTCATCGGTAGCATCGTCATTCTCAAAGAAATGCCATCATCATTTGCATTAATATGTTTTAGTATAAAAACTGATACATCATCATCATCACAACACAAGGCTGGCTCATTATAATACAAGATTGGCTTTACATCACAGCTATAAAGCTAGAAGCATAGTACTAGTCTCATCTCATCATACTAGTCTCATCTCATCGTCTTGCTTTACGTCACAACACTTAAGTTGGAAGCAAGTTACTAGACTGGATTTACGTCATAGCTATCAAGCTGGAAGCACAATAATAGTCTCATCTCATCGTCTTTCTTTACGTCACAACACTCAATATGGAAGCAAGATATGCGTCCTTATTTATGTCACAACCATCAGGTCGGAAGCATGATACTAGACTGGCTTTATGTCACAGCTATCCAGCTAGAAGATCAGTGCTAGTCTCATCATATCATCTTCCTTTACGTCACAACCATCAGGTCAGAAGCAGGGAACTAGACTTGCTTTACATCGCAATGATACAGCCAGAAGCATAGTACTAGTCACACATCATCTTGCTTTACGTCACAACCATCAGGTCGGAAGCAAGGTACTCGTCTTGCTTTATGTCACAACCATCAAGTCAGAAGAAGGATACTAAAATGGATTTACGTAATAGCTATCCAGCTGGAAGCACAGTACTAGTCATATCACATCATCTTTCTTTACGTCACAACCATCAGGTCATAAGAAAGAGATGTCTCATCATAGCATATACTCCCCCTTTCGAGGAGGGTCCTTTCAAACTATACCAATCTTATCTCGAAAGTACTCAAACTTTATACGAGATAGTGGCTTAGTCAGCATGTCAGAAACCTGTTCATCCATGCTAATGTATTGGAGCTTTAAGGCTCCTCTCTGCACCATGTCACGGATGTAATGATAACGGATCTCTATGTGCTTCGACCTGTCATGGAATACAGGATTCTCTGTCATCTTTATGCAGCTCTGGTTGTCATATAGAATCAAGGTTACTCTCATCTCTAAGTCAAATAGGTCGTTCAACAACTTTCGAAGCCATATAGCTTCGTAGCTGGCAGAACATGCAGCAATGTATTTTGCTTCCACTGTGTTGAGAGAAATACTAGATTGATTCCTACTCTGCCACGAGATCATAGTTGATCCCAAACTAAAACAACATCCTGAAGTGCTTTTCCTGTCAGAAACACTTCCTTCCCAATCTGCATCAGTATATCCACTCAATGTGAAATCATGATCTCCATCATAGCTGAGACCACAATCTATTGTACTTTTAAGGTACCTCATCACATGTTTTGCAACCACTAGGTGAACACATCTGGGTTCTACCAGAAACTGACTCAAGGTGTTCATGGAAAAACAAATGTCTGGTCTGGTGTTCATCAGGTACATCAGTGATCCAATAATCCGTCTATACAGTGTGGCATCAATCAACTCTGATGAAGTATCGACCATCATCTTCAGCTTCACTTCCATGGGTGTATTCATGGGCTTGCATTCCAACATGTCGAATCTCTTCAAGATTTCGACCATATAATTCCCTTGGTTAAGGAAGATCCTCTCAAGTCTCTACCATACCTCAAGACCTAAGAAATAATGCATTAGGCCAAGGTCTTTCATTTCAAATTCCGAGGCAAGTCTCTTTTTACATTCAGTGATCATATTTTCTTCTACAGTTAAGAATAAGTCATGCACATATAGCAGTAAGATTACTGGCTCATCATTCATGATCTTGATGTAGAGATTAGAGTCTGCTATACTCTTGGTAAAGCCTAAGTTCGTCAAGAAACTGTCTATACGGCCATACCAAGCTCTAGGAGCTTTCTTCAATCCGTATAAGGATTTCTTCAATCTACAGACATGAGACTTCCTGTCTTCAACCTCAAATCCTTAAGGTTGCTCTATATACACTTCCTCTTCAATGACACTGTTTAGGAAAGTTGTCTTCACGTCCATCTGGTGCAGCTTCCACTTCATCTTTGTGACTTACTATGAAGAATCCCTTGCAATGGATGGTTAATATTCCCCTCAAAACTCCTCAATCCAATCAGATTTGACAGTCATATTTCCTTCTCGAAGCTTCTCCCTCGAAGTATCTCACCACGACCCACTCTGAAAGTTCATTGCGATAGACAACCATGATCTCCCCTCAGATCTCCTCCCTCACAGACCAATCAATGGTCAGATCTTCACCTCGAATCTCTTCCCTCGGAGCATGTTTCTGTGATCCCCTCTAACCAACCCCTTGCGATGGATGTTCAGGATATTCCCTCAAAGTTCCTTCGTCTTCAACACATTAACGATCGGATCTATCTCTTGAAGCTCCTTCATTGGAGTATGTCTTCGTAACTTACTCTGAGACAAACTCTGCGATGGATGGTCAATATCTATTCACCAAATATCTAACAATAGATTTTTAAGGAATATTTCCACAAATCTCCCATCCCCCTTCCTATACGACCCTTAGTCTCGAGCCATTCCTAGGGAGACACCCGTCACCCCATGACACATTAATGAGACACATGGCTCAACCCCTGCTCGACACATGGACCTTAACGCAAACTTAATGTGACATACACGCCACCATGGGATTATTCATTTTATCCATTCATGTGGTTACTTGTCTCTCTACGCATTAGAGAGGTGTCATCAACCATGTTAGCATGATGAAACCTTCCTCATGTCCTCGTCCTGAAGGATTTCCAGAATCTACGTTCAAGATTTCTTTTAATTGGGTCTGATGGAATATCAAGATTACTCCATAGAAGTCCTATCTTTAGGATATTTTCATCTCGGTGATCTAAATGACCCCTAATACTCCACTGATATGTTCTGTCACGATCTCTCCAAATTATTTCTTGATGGATCGACGAACTAGATCATGACTCGAAGTCTCCTCCATCAGAGTTCTATTATCAACCTAAACATGTTTCTCTCCAACTACTATGACCTCCAATCGACAGTGGATATATTCCCATCCCTCAATCCAATGATATATGGATAAGGGTGATTCCCCAAGGGAATGGGAGCTGATAGGGGTTCCCCCCCCCTTGGTCCTTCCTTCAATCCCTGGCTGACATGTGTTCCCTCTGGACACTCTAGCGGTCCTAGTCAGTAAGATACATTGTGATGAAATCATCTCATCAGTTGGTCTTGTTCAAACAAGACCACTATGATCTATTATGGATGTTTATCGTGGGCCTTGTATTGATGGACGACTTAGATCATCCCTTAGACTTCCCTCTTCAGACTGCCTCCAACTTGGCATCCAAGGTCCTTATAACCATGGGACTCTAGCCATATTAACCACAATGGATCTAACAGTTCAGGATCATCCTTGGACACCCTATGATAGATCAACAACCCTTGTTGAATTCAAAGTGTATACTCCACGAGCTTCACACTTAGTGTCGATGGAGGGTCAGTATCTATCCACTCCGCCAGATCAACATTTGGGATCTTGTCCCAATAAAGGACCCAAATCTATTTTTCATTTCAAATCTATGGCCTCGATCCTCCAAGGTGAACTTTTTATCCTCCACTGGATTAATAGTCCCATTCTAAACTTAGCTAATTTTGCGAGGATATTTCTCTCATTCTCATGTAGGGTTTATGGGTTTCTTAGATTTCTTCACCTGGGTTCCAAGGCAATTCATTCACCCATCCAACGTCCCAGGGTTTCTTCGTACTCCAGGGTATTCGTGCACTGCCAAAATATCGATAACACATCACACAAGGGAATAAACTTACACCCATATATGCATATGTGTGTGTGTGTGTGTGTATTAAAAAAAATACATTCGTACATACCCCCTCCCAATCTACCAATCACAAATACATCTTATAAATTCATGTATGTAGTTATTTATATGGATACATAGACTATATATATCTAAGGCACAGGCCACTCATACTAATATACAATCATTCTATGAACCCAATTGTATATATAAATACAAATGTACTTAAGCTGGTGAGATTTTTGATGTAATTTTGTACGCACATTTCATGGCATAGTGCGCACATGTACTACACAGTGAAATGATGAAGTGTGTACCTTCCAAGATACTGCGCGCAACATATTAAGTGTGCGCGATTGTGAGGCCAGCGAGACTTTTTGTATATGCTATGTTTTATAGGTTGGTGAGCTAGTTAATATAAGCTAGGATGCTAATGTTTTGATTAGGCCGAAGAGGCTAGATGTTAAAGGCCAGTGTGCCTATTTTTGTACAAGTCTCATAATTAATATAAAATACATCGTTGCACACAGACTAACCACGATAAAAGAGATGGGGGACTAAACTCCACTAGTTAGGGAAAGGGAGGGGACAAGTTAGGGAAAGGAGCTAAGCTAGGGAGCTTAAGCCAAAAAGGAATATTATATTAATATTTCTTAAATCATAAAATATGGATAATTATTTTATCCTAAGTTTTAAAGTGGGGAGCAAGTGGGCCAAAGTAGTTCCCAACATGACAAGTGTCAAGTTGGGGACATGCATACATATTGTTGGGGCTTAGTTAATTTCCTATTATATTTTCCATCATTCAGCCATCTAGTCAATCATCCATGAGTATTCACACCCATTGAGCTATCCTTTGTATCTTCATGATTGTACCTGAACTTGTATCGATAGCCATTCGTGTTGGTGTATCTGGTTAGCTTGGGAGATGGACTAAAGAAGCAGGCTTTCAGGCCCGTGAGAAATTCTCTAGGTGAGATAATTGTTGGGGATTGATTTCCTAAAGGTGTTGAACTACAACTGCAGGGCTCTAAGACTTCCTATCTAACATGTTGCTCAAGCCCTAGAAGGGAAGTGGGGCAGTTGAGGGACTATAGAGAAGAGAAGGGGCACACTTCCTGGGGTGGGACATACATGTGGGGAATGATGGACTGTACACTGTTAGTTGAGTGAGCACTTGAGACAGAGTCTTTCCTATTGTCTATGAGCCTTTAGCCTAGTTAGGAATCCCTTTACCCAGGTGGAGTTTAGTCCCAGCTCGGGGGTGACTCACTGTTGAGAGTGATGAACAGTGTGGTATAAGGCTAGGAGGTTTGTGGAAGGTCTGCACACAGTTGGTGACATTCTTACCAAGATAAGTGCCAATTTGGGTGATAAATTTACATGTTGCATTGTTATTTGCGTGCTTATGTTTATGGTTTTATCTTATGTGTGTTTATAAGTGTCTGAAAATTTATGGGTTTTTCCTATATATGTTGCATGTATATGTTTACTGTCATTTTAGTATGAATTCATGCATTTACATAACGTATTTTCTGTCTACGTTTATTTTATATATGCTTCCACAAGAGTTCTATGTGCATATGTATTTTAATTTCATGCAATTCGAAAAAATTATGTGGCATAGCTCAGTTACATGTTGGGTATGTTATAGTGTGTTTCGTAAAGAGAACATAAGAGTTCTCTGGCATAGTGTGTCCCAACATGGATGGTCAGGGATGTTACAATATGCTATCAGAGCTACAATTTTCAACACTGAGCCTAGATGGGCCGAACAAGTTGAGTTGAAGCGAAATTTCACAGAGAATTTATTTCGAAGTGGCCAAATTTCAAGTTGCAAAGCGTCCAACTACAATATGGTACAAAAATTGAGAAATTCAGCCATGTGGTGAGATATTCCTGATTTAATATCTGTTATAGAAAATTCGAACCTAGAATTGGTCGAATTTGAAGTTACAGTGAAGTCATGGCAGTTGGAGCGAGATTAATAGATAAAATTATCAATTTGTGAATTGATTTTGGGGAAATTCATTCCAGAAATGTCAACCCACAACAATTTGTTGTTGCAGAGGTTGAATTGGTGTTATTGGGGCGAAATTGAATGAATTATGTGGTTGTAGAATGTCTATGTTAAATTGGGGAAAAAGTTAGGAAAAGCCCCAATTTTTGCAGTGGAATTCACGAGGATTTGATGCACATAAAGGTGAATGTGCACTAAAAATGCATGATGCGCAGAAAAAACTAGAGATAGGTGAAATTTGGCACTGTGCGGCAAGATATTGGCATGCTAGTGCGTGCGCTAAATTTTGGCGTCACGCATAAAAATATTAGTGTGCAGGAGTGCGTGCTAAATATTGACACCATGCAGAAAAATAACGGTTTTCTGGTGTGCGCACTAAATTTTGGCACCACGTGGAAAAATGTTGGTGTGCAAGTGCGCACGCTAAATTTGGCATTGTGCAATGTGCATACGCATAAGAAGTTTGCGCAGTGTGGACATTCATAATAATGGCAAGCGTAGTGTGCACAATATTGGCATAGTGCAATGGAGTTTGGCAGTTCTGTGCACAATGTGCGTATATGTTGTCGCATGAAAATTTAGTGAATGGTGCACGCAGAGTATTGGTGCATGGTGGGGCGTACTAAACTTTGGCATGGTGCAACGCATCAAGTGAAACACGTGTGGAATATCATCGCATGGTACAAAAAAAACTGTGCGCAGTGGATATCAGTGTGTGGTCCCAAAACTGTGCACGATGGATATCAACGCGCGGTCCCAAAACTGTGTGCGGTGGGTATTGGCGCGTGACATAAAAGTAGTGCGCACAAGTTATTGGTGCGACAGAGAAGTGATACACAGTGGTTTTAAAGTGAGTGAAGCACGATTTACCTTGAGTTGTTGTTGTGCATGGTAAATATGGGTTTACATGTTGAAATTGGTGCGGGTGGAGTCATTTAGAAGGTGAATAACAACAGAAAACCAGTGATTTTCTGCGATGTTTTATATCATTTGAACGTCATCTTTTTGCTGCACGTTTTTAAGGGCCTTAAGAGTGTTTCTAGCAATTCAAAAACCACAAGATAGAGGTGTACCAAAGGTACACTTTGACACTAAATATAAAATGAAAGAGCTCAGATAGATCTTTCTAATGATGTAAATTGTTCATCAAACAGATCTTTTATGAGAAAGTTACAACTTAAACATTTAAGGGTAAATTTTAAGACCCATCTAACATCAAAGAGCCATAACTTTCTTCTTCGGAATCGGATTGAGGCGCAGGAGAATTTAATGGAAAGATATTTATCCATAGAAGACATTCCAAGAGATGAATTAAATTTTTGGGCATGTTAAAAGCATTTAAAATGGAAAATAGGGAACCTGTAGCATTCCAGACCAAAAACACAAATTGTCTTAGAACTTCAGTAGGTTGTAACTAGCAGCCCAGAACCCAGAATAAAGTGAAACTTTGACAGAATGTCCATAATATGTTTATGCAGAAACCCAATTGATCTCATACAAAAATTTCGATGGAGTAGGTGTGGAAATGCATAATTACAGCGCAGAATTGTGCCAAGTGGAAGTGTGGACAGAAAAGTTAATGGGAAAAATTCAAATGATCATAACTTTCTGCTCCAGACTAGGAATTGAGCATGTGAGGAGGAATTGGAAAGGTATTTAAAAATGGAATCTAAATATATACCCATAAAATTGATTTGGGCTTTCAATGTTTCAGGAAATCATAAGAAATGATTCTAATATATTATTGAACCAAAATGGTTCATATTTTCATGAAATTGCTGAGACAGTTAGCCTGACAAAGGTTTGTTGGCTGCACATTTTGCAGAGTTAACAACAAATAGATCATATCAAGATCATCTTAGAGTCCATAGGAATGGAAGAGGCACAAGGGAATTACAGTCAACAAGATGAGAGCAGAGGGATGGATGTCCATTTGGGCATTGAAGGAACAAACTCCAATGGGCATGGAGAAGGAAGAGATGAAAACATGAGTATGGTAGAGACCATTAAAAATTTACAGAAGGATGTCCAAAGCCATAAAGATGATAATGAAAGGCTTATGAAATCCAAGGAGCAGTAGGATGACTTCAACATGAATTTAGTGGAGATCTTGAACATAATAGAAAAGAAATTGGATAAGGAGAGTGGCTCAAGCAAGTCAGGAAATCACAGGTCTCATGATGAGAAAAGAAAAGAAAGAAGTGTTAGCAAGCATCACCATCACTCCTCGAGGAATTCCAATAAGAGATCATACAACAACTCAAATCCATCCCCTGTCATAAATCATAAGAGGTCTGGGGTGGATGAACTGTGAGGAGAAATGAACAAAATCAAACCTCCTACATTTGATGGTGAGCACAAAAAGGATGAACATGCAGAAGCATGGTTGTTGTGCATGAGAAAGTATTTTCAATTACATAATTATTTTTCTCATGCAGAAGGTATAATTTCCATCTATCAACTCAAGGGAAAGGCATCCATGTGGTGGGATCAGCTTGTGCAGGTGCAACACATTAAAGAGAAAAGTGTCACTTGGAGGGAATTTAAGAAGTATTTTGAGAAGAAATACTTGACTAAAATATACTATGACAAGAAAATGAAAGAGTTCTTTTAACTCAATATGGGGAGTATGACCATTGATGAATATGAAAGAAGGTTTTTAGAACTGTTGAAGTATGTCTCTTTCATCAAGGATGAGACAGTTAAAATTCAAAGGTATTTGAGTGGATTGTCATCATTCATCAGTGAAAAAATACAGTATGATGATCCCAAGACATTGGAAGAGACCATAAGGTGAGCTAAATGCCTATATGATCAACAAAAGGCAAGGCCAGCTTTCCAAAAAAATTGGGAAGACAGAAATAAATTCAAGTTGGATCAGAGGCAGAAGGGAGTTAAGCCACCATTCTTCAGAAATAATCCACAAGGAAAACAAACTCCTAGAGAGCCCAGAATGATTGAGACAGGGGATCAAAGGCCAAGGCATCCACCTATGCAATGTTGGGGTTGTAAAGGGGATCATATGTACAGATATTGTCCTCATAGTGGTGAAAAGGGGAGAATTGTTCACAATGTACAACAAGCTAAAACAGTGGAGGACATGGGAAGAAATGTACCAAGGATCTATGCAGCCCTGGATAACAAGCAAGCAGAGTATCAATCACACATGATTGAAGTGGAAGGTATGATCAACAACCAAGTCATTGTTATTTTAATTGATTCAAGAGCTAGTCATAGTTATATAGATCCTAATATGGTGGAAAGTTTACATTTTCCAAGAAGCAAGCATGGAAAATCTTGGTTGGTGCAGCTAGCTACTGGAGCCAAAAGAAAAGTCAATGAGATGGTTAAGTCATAGCTATGGACATGAATGGACTGAACACCAAGGCATATTTGAACATCTTACCTTTAGGTTCCTATGACTATCTAATTGGTATGGATTGGTTGGACCAACATCATGCTCTCCTAAACTGTCATAACAAATAATTTACTTGCTTGGATGAGGATGGGAAACTAAGGAGAGTGCAAGGAATTCCCATAGCAGTAACCATCAGAGAAATTTCAGCATTGCAGCTGAAGAAATGTTACAGGAAAGGGTGTCAAATATTTGCAGCACATATGAAAGAGACACCTAAAGATAAAGTGCCAAATTTGGAAGATTATGCAATCTTGGAAGAGTTTGAATATGTGTTCAGGGAGGTACCAAGACTATCCCCAAAGAGAGATATTGATTTCTCTATAAATTTAATGCCTGGAGAAGCTCCAGTGTCAAAGACTCCTTACAGAATGAGTACACCAGAGATGAAGGAGTTTCAAATGCAGCTTGAAGAGCTTCTGAAGAAGGGGTATATATGACCAAGTGTGTCACCTTGGGGTGCACCAGTCTTGTTCACAAAGAAGAAAGATGGAACCTTAAGATTGTGCATTGATTTTAGACAGCTGAATAAAGTGACTCTTAAGAACAAGTATCCTCTGCCAAGGATTGATGATATTTTTAATCAATTGAAGGAAGCAAAGATATTTTCAAAGATAGATATCAGGTTAGGATACCATCAAGTAAGGATTAAAGAGGAATATATCAACAAGACTGCCTTCAGGACAAGGTATGTCCATTATGAGTTCACAGTGGTGTCATTTGGGTTGTCAAATGCACCAATTGTTTTCATGTGCTTAATGAATGGTGTTTTCCGATAATATTTAGAAAAGTTTGTCATTGTATTTTTGGATGACATTCTAGTATATTCGAAGTCAGAAGAAGAGCATGATAATCATTTGAGGATGGTTTTTCAAGTATTAAGGGAGCATCAGTTGTATGCAAAATTGAGCAAGTGTTCATTTTATCAAAAGAAAATTCATTATTTGGGACATATCATTTCAAAGGATGGGGTAGCAGTGGATCCTAAGAAGGTAGAAGCCATTAGAGAGTGGTCAGTGCCAAAGAATGTGACAGATTTCAGATCATTCATGGGCCTTGCAGGCTACTATAGAAGATTTATTGAAGTATTTTCAAAGACTACACACCCAATCACTTCCTTGCAAAGAAAGGGTGTGAAGTTTCAGTGGTCATTGGAATGTGAAAAGAGTTTCGAACACTTGAAACAATTATTAACAAGTGCTCCAATACTAAGGATTGCAGACCCAAATGAAGACTTCATTGTATGCAAAGATGCATGTAAAGAAGGACTTGGTGGAGTCCTCACTCAAAATGGGTTTGTTATATGTTATGAATCAAGGAAGTTAAAGGAGCATGAAAGACACTATGCTACTCATGATTTGGAGTTGGCAGTCGTAATGCATGCCTTGAGGAAACTGAGACACTACCTCATGGGGAAAAGGTTTGAGCTCAGGACATACCACAATGGCCTGAAATATTTAGTTTATCAACCAATTCTAAATTCTAGGCAAAGAAAATGGTTAGAATTTTTAAGTGAGTATGACTTTGATATAAAGCATATCAAGGGAAAATAGAACAAAGTGGTTGATGCACTCAGCAGAAGAGTGCATAAAATGCATGCAACAACCATTAGCATGTACCAAAAATATTTGAAAGATAGAATTACAGAGGCTGCCAAATTAGATTTGCATTACAAGGAATTAGTGACAAAATTACAGCAAGGTATTTTTCATTTTAGTTATGAGACTTTTGCGAATGGAGTTATGATAAGGTGGTTATTTCGAATTCATCGCATCAGTTTTTTATTCAACATTTTGGACCAAACAAATGTGGTCCATCATCCTTAAAAAATCTTCCTAATGATGGACCACATTTGTTTCATCTGAAACGTCGAATAAAAAATTGTTGCGATGAATCCAAAAGAACCACCTTATCATAACGTATTTTGCAGCAAAAAATTGAGAAATACAAGCTAATAATGATGAAATTATCATGTACAGGGGCAGAGTTTATGTACCAAATTCTAATGAATTGAAAAATCTGATATTGAGATAAATGCATAATGTGCCTTATGCTGGGCACCTAGGATATCAGAAAAGTATTGCATCTCTCAAGAGCCAATATTATTGGCCAGGCATGAAGAAAGAGGTTGTTAATTTTATTGCCAGATGTATGGAATGTCAAAAGTTAAAGGCTGAGCATAGACACCCAGCTAGTTTTCTACAGCCATTACCCATTCCTAAGTGGAAATAGGAAGATGTAACAATGGATTTCATGACCAAACTACCCAGAACAAACAAGCAACATGATTCTATCATGGTGGTGGTGGATAAGCTTACTAAAGCTGCCCATTTTATTCCAGTTAAGCTCACTCACAAGGCAACGGACATTGTTGATGTTTATATGAAGGAAATTGCTAGATTACATGGCATACCCAAGACAATTTTGTCTGACAGAGATCCAAAATTTACCTCAAAATTTTGGAAAAGATTATTTAATGGATTTGGCACAAATTTGAATTTCAGTACATCTTATCATCCAGAATCAAATGGACAAAGAGAGAAGGTGAATCAAGTGATTGAGGATATGTTGAGAATGTATGTAATGGATAAACCATCAAAATGGGAAGACTACTTACAGTTGGTAGAGTTTTCTTATAACAATGGGTACCAAGAATCTCTAAAGATGAGCCCATTTGAAGCACTTTATGGAAAAAAGTGCAACACACTAGTAAGTTGGGATAACCCAGCAGACAGAGCAGTGGTTGGACCATATTTTCTCAAGGAAATGGAGGAGAAAATGATAAAAATAAAGCAAAATTTAAAGGTTTCCCAAGACAAGCAGAAAATCTATGTTGATAAGGGTAGAACTCACAGGGAATTTAATGTGGGAGACCATGTATTCTTGAAAGTGAAGGCCAACAAAAGTTTCCTGAAGTTGGGAAATTGTTCAAAGTTGGCAGCTCACTATTGTGGGCCATTTGAAATCCTAGAGAGGATTGGTCCAATTGCTTATATGATTGCATTGTCTGCATCTATGTCTGTTCATAATGTATTCCATGTGTCATTGCTAAAGAAATATATACTTGATGCTAATCATGTTATTGATTGGAATGTGATTCAGGTGGAGCAAGAAGGCATTTTTCAAGTGCATCCGGTACTCATTCTGGACCAGAAAATCAAACAGCTCTGGAATCGAGCCATAGGGCTTGTAAAGGTTCAATGGACCTGGTACGGTCCTGAGGACGCTACTTGGGAGCATGAGAATGCAATGCGGGCAGAATACCCACATCTTTTTGAAGATTTTTGAAAATTTTGTTGTATGTGTGTACATGATGCACTGAGGACAGTGCATAAATAAGGGGAGGGGATTGTAATATCCCTAGGCTGAATCCAATTGTAAATATAAATACAAATGTACTTAATCTAGTGAGTTGTTTGATATAATTTTGTATGCACATTTTATGTCATAGTGCGCACATGTACTACGCAGTGAAATGATGAAGTGTGCACCTTCCAGGATACCACGTGCAACATATTAAGTGTGCGCGATTGTGAGGCCAGGAATCCTTTGTGTATATTCTATGTTTTATAGGCTAGTGAGCCAGCTAATATAAGCTAGGATGCTTATGTTTTGATTAGCCTGGAGAGCCTAGATGTTAAAGGCCAGTGCGCCTGTTTTTGTACAAGTCTCATAATTAATATAAAATACATCGTTGCGCGCAGACCGACCACGATAAAAGAGATGGGGCACTAAACTCCACTAGTTAGGGAAAGGGAGGGGGCAAGTTAAGTAAAGATGATAAGCTAGGGAGCTTAAGCCAAAAAGGAATATTATATTAATATTTCTTAAATCATAAAGTATGAATAATTATTTTATCCTAAGTTCTTAAGTGGGGAACAAGTGGGCCAAAGTATCTCCCAACATAAAAAGTGTCAATTTGGGGACATGCATACATATTTTTGGGACTTAGTTCATTTCCTATCATCTTTTCCATCATTCAGTCATCCAGTCAATCATCCATGAGTATTCACACCCATTGAGCTATCCTTTGTATCTTCATGATTGTACCTGAACCTGTATCGATAGCCATTTGTGTTGGTGTATCTGGTTAGCTTGGGAACTGGACTAAAGAAGCGGGTTTTTAGGCCCGTGAGAAATTCTCTGGGTGAGAGAATTGATGGGGATTGATTTCCTGAAGGTGTTGAAATACAACTGCAGGGCTCTGACACTTGATGTCTAGAGTATTGTTGAAGCCTTGGAAGGGAAGTGGGGCAGCTGAGGGACTTTTGAGCAGATAAGGGGCACACTTCCTGGGGTGGGACAGGCATGTGGGGAATGAGGGACTATAGGTTGTTAGTTGAGTGAGCACCTGAGATAGAGTCTTTCCTGTTGTCTATGAGCCTTTATCCTGGTTAGGAATCCCTTTACCCAGGTGGAGTTTAGTCCCAGCTCGGGGGTGACTCACTGTTGAGAGTGATGAACAGTGTGGTCTAAGGCTAGGAGGTTCGTGGAAGTTCTGCACGCAGTTGGTGACATTCTTACCAAGATAAGTGTCAATCTAGGTGATAAATTTACATGTTGCATTGTTATTTATGTGATTATATTTATGGGTTTATCTTATGTGTGTTTATAACTGTCTGTAAATTTATGGATATTTCCTGTATATGTTGCATGTATATGTTTACTGTCATTTTAGTATGAATCTGTGCATTTACATAACGTATTTGTCTATCTACCTTATATATATATATATATATGATTTTGCAAGAGTTCTGTGTGCATATGTATTTTAATTGCATTCAGTTTGAAAAAACTATGTGGTGTAGCTCAGTTAGATGTTGGGTATGTTACAGTATGTTCCACAAAGAGAATGTAAAAGTTCTTTGGCATAGTGTGGCCCAGTATGAATGGTCGGGGATGTTACAATTTTTAATTAGATAGGGTACTTCCTAGTAGAGTCATTTGCATCAATAAATTCCTACATCTTGCACCATTCCTCTCATGACATAGTAACCTGTGAAGGACATCCCTTCAACAATATCTCAACATTTATTTGTTACATTAAAATCAAATATATACATTACAAAATATATCAAGCTCTATTGTCTTTCCTTGATCACATACAGATTCATCTATAGTTTTTGTCATAATAATACTTATAATTGCAAACTAGGGGAAACATGGGTGTTACACATGCTCCCCCACATCTCTCACCAAGGGGGGGTGGTGATAAATGTTGGATCC
>ML827920.1:0-10509 GCA_009831015.1 Picea engelmannii
CAGTCTCCTCTCTCAGAATACAATATTCACCCTCGTACATAGCCGCAATACATTTCCCTCATAAAAGAGGGTTGCCTTCTAGGGCAAAAAACCCTAACATAATCTCTACCGTTAGATCTGCGACCTTATAATGAACGGTCTAGTTTACAATGAAATTACAATATACTTTTATAAGGCAAATTTTTCTTTGGGGGCTTCGCCCCCGAACCCCCGCTTGCCCCCAGACCCCCCAGCCGGGGGGATGGACCCCGCAGAGGGGGTACCCCCCCTCTACACTCCCCCGTGTGGAAGAGTGTACATACTTCTGGGGTGTAAATACTTCATGTTGTATAGACACAGCTGAAAGTAAAGGACCTCTGCATCAGGAAGATAATCAGGCTCCACAACCAACAATGATCCCTTGTGAAGTGAGAGGAAGAATAACATCATTTGAGGGTCAAAATCTCAATTTCCCCCTTATCTTTCTAGGCTTGCTTTACCATGGAATCCCCCTTCCCCACTCTGGGGGAATGTACATATCCTTGAAATAATGTTAGGGGAGATTCTTGGACACTTTGTCTACCTCTATGGGGGAGCGTCCATGTATATCTGGTCAAATCCAATGATTTTAGGGGGAATCTTTGAGGAATTTCTGGATAGTTCTTGGTTTGTTTTCTTGTTTACATCAAGATATAGTTATAGTTTTCTTTCATCCTATCTTGGGGGAAAGTATAACCATGAAGATAATATCAATCCTAACCTAATCCACCTTATCCTCAACTACACTCTTGGTTTATCCTAGTGGTTATCCCTTCCTGCATCTATATAACCATGCCATCTATATAACTTGGCCTATTTCTCTTAAACTTTCTTATTCATTTCTTGTTTATTTGATCAGTTTATTTAAGTCGTCAGTTGGTAGGGTTTCTATTACTCAATAATAGATAGTAGTATGAGAAGGTTCATTTTTTCTTGCAGGATCGACCTCGCGAGGATGCTTCTTGGATTAGAGCTCAATCTCCAGAGTGACAAGGACGAACGTTAAAAATCAGGTACACATACCTTTTCTCCTTCTCTCTCAACCCTCCCACAAGAAAATAGAATGGTTTGTTAAGAGGATGTTAGTGTCCATTTGTTAGAGTCTGTCTCACTTGTATGGAACCTAAGTTGGGGGAACTCAACCTGTCTCTAGGGGGAAAATTCTCACAATAAAAAAAATTCAAAAATTTATTTATATATAGGTATACAAGTATATTAAAAAATGGGTGCATGTGGAAAAGTAAAAAGTGAAATGGTAGTTTCAAACCCATGGTTTTGGGGTATTTTCCTTGGGTATTATAAATTATTTACTTAATTAAGGGACATGTCCCGTCATGAAGGGTTATGAAAAACTATAAAAAGAGAAATCATTGAGAGAAAGTGTGTGTGTGAAAAATGAATTAGCAAAGATTGAATTGTGAAATTAGTTTCATGTCATCTTGGAATTTTAGTGATAAATTTGTTTCTAGGACGGTTCAAACCTTTAAATTTGGAAGAGACCGAGGAGAAATCTTGGTATATATGTGGTACAAATTTCATTTCTCGGTTCTCTATAAATTCATACATATGACCTATGGAATTTAGGGTTCTTGAATGCTTCTGAAATTAGTTTCAAACAAGACATCTTGGCACTTTCGATATAAATTATTTTATGGGATATTTTAGACATTGAATCATTGAATAGATAAATGAGAGATCTTGGTTTACATGTGGTAAAAAAATTGTATGTTGGTTCACTATATGTTTGAATATATTTCCTATGGAAATTGGTGTTCTTAAGTTCTCTTGAAATCTGTTTCAAACATGTCAGTTTCACACTATCGCCATAACTTATCTTACGGGATTTATCAAACATTGAAAATTTGTAGAGACAAAGGAGAGATATTGGTGTACATTTTTTATGAATTTTGGAGGTTGGTTTTATATACTTTCAGAGATATTCCCTGTGGAATTCATAGTTCCTTAATGCTCCTAAAATCAATTTCAAATAGGTCAACTTGTCATTTTCACTATAACCTTTTTTTGGGACTCTTCAGACTGCAAAAATTTTAGAGAACAGAGGAGACATACATAAGTATATCATATAACAATTTCATAATAATATTTAAAAAATTAGATACGTGGCATGTTTTACAAGTTCATTATTGGGAAGAGGCCAAAAACCACAAGCTTTGAGAAAGTTTCCATTTGGAAATTAAAATTTTGGTCAAACCTGGTAAATGTAGAAGTAGCGAGTAGACCTAGTGCATGAAGAATCAATGAGTATACCCGATGAAGGAAAAAGAAACAATCAAAGCTATTGAATGAAGAAGTAACAAGAAAACTCAATGAAGGTTTTTCCAAATCACACAAAGAGATTGGTGTAGGTTGTTAAGTTGTTTCTTAGCAATGGGGATTGGTATCCCCAACAGATTGTTTTTTACGAATATATCTAAGAGTAGGTTGCTATCTCTTAAACAAAGAGATTGGTGTCTCTTTCTGAGTTGGTTCTTAGTGGTGGGGATTGGTGTCTACAAATATCTATAAGAGTAGGTTAGTGCCTACAAGGATTTGTACCAGTGGGGATTGGTGTATCTAGTAGGCTGGTTCCTACAAATAATTATAAAGAGAATTTTTGTGGTTTTCTCCCAAAAGGGTTTCTATATAAATCTTGTTTTCTATGTCTTGTGGTTAATAGAATCACATGTGATTGTTTTCTTGTGGTTGATGAATTTTTGAAAAAACAAAAAAAATGTCTTATGATAATTCACCCCCTCTCTCAGTATAAGTGTGTGATCAATAGGTGTATATAGAATAATTGCTCCATCCGGAATATCCATGTTATAGGATATTTACCATCAAAATTCCTCATATCAATCTTAGGGATCAAGTAGTTCCTAAGTGATGAGTGGAACCCCTGATGATACATATCTAGAGGTGATGATAATCATGATTTTGGAGATCGATATTTATTTCCTTCGCATTTACATGATTTTAGTATGTTCTAATATATTCTTGAGGTAATCTGTCGTCTAGGGTACATAATAATATGGTTGACATGGAAATTTTCAATTATGTCATCATATTTTCCATTTGTACCCTATTTTTATCCATCGTTTCCATTTGTGCCCTATTTTCATCCATCTTATTTTCCATATGTTTCATATGTTCTCTATTATCATTCATGTTATCTTCCATCTTCCATTCCATTTATGTTTGTACATATATCAAAATAGAAATTTTCAATTATCTATCATTCAATTCATTAATTTGATTCTCCGAGGTCGATAGTTAGTTATGTATCTCTTCATTTTATTCATGAGCCATGGTTGATATTTCTGTAGGTTTAATGGGAGAAGTAATTTTCGGAGTACCCTTTAGATCCATGTGGGACAAAAATCTTAATAATCCTATTTTTCTCCTTATCACAAATTTTGAATCATCAAAAAACTATCTTTTAATCAAAATTTAAGCCAATTGTAAGTTGCATACCTTTAAAACCCTAATTTTGCATACTATCCTTCTTGTTTTCCTTTGTCATTATGTATCTCTGAAATTTTGTCCCTTCTAATTTTGAAATTGTTTCATGTAGTACTCTGATATGTCTTTTCAATGCCAAAAGTCTAACCAAAATTTGACATGTCAAGTGAAATTTATGGTAACCTTCCAATAAATTGATTATTATTATCCCTTTCTAGATATATGAATTGTATGGAATGTCACATTTCCAATATTTCAGATCTGATTATTAAATTTGTACCTCAAATAGTCGAGTATGTATTCTTTCCAAGGTAACTAGTGGCACACAATTTTGACTTACCAAGCTCCAGATATGTCACTTCTACCAATAACACATGTCTGAGAAGAGTTTTAAGACTAGTAAAATAACTCTAATTTCCATAGCCTGTATATCAAAAAGTAAACCAATCCAAAATCTTCAATTTTTATCACAATTGCTTCACTATGTCTCCTCAGGCTCCTAGAAATTTCACAATATGAAAATTTACAGAAAAAAATTATAGCAAAAATGCCAAGATGACTTATTAAGAGAGAAAAACCATGGGATCATAAGATCTAATACCAAATTTTATTCATTGTAACATACCCAACCACCCATTGACTAGCCACACTACTTTAAAACACACTTAAAAAATGATTCACGCTACAACATAAAGAAATGAACAATATGCCATGCAAAAAAATAACCAACAAGCATGCATATTATAAATATGAATTTCAGAGATAATAATAAATACACATTGGAATATACATTATATAGAAAACATAGAGAACACTTATCTTTTCAAGTGAACAGTCACCAATTGGATGCAGACCAATGACGTTCCTCCCAACGATAGACATTTTTGTTCATTCACTCTCAAAAATGGTGTCACCCTTGATCTAGGGCTATGAATCAACAAGGATAGGTCCTAGGCCAGATCTAAAACACACTAGTTAGCTAACAATCTCTCATGGTTTCCCAACCAGAAAAAAATTCCTAATTTCCTGCTCTCTTTCCTCTTCATCCTGCACAACCCAAAGAAATGAACCCCTTTCACTCCCATGTAGTTCCTCGGGCTATTCCATTTCTCTCCAAGGCTCCAGTGCTATTGGTCAGGAAATATCCCTGCTGGAAACTCCAAGGATTTTCAATTGTGGATAGTTCTTTTCGAACTTCCATCAATCTCATGCACACATGCATTCATTCCATCCTAGAATGATCAATAATTGATTACATCCTTCTAGCAATGGCTCTCTTCTTCCAACCATTTGTTTCCATGCTCAGACCAAGAGCACACAAATTAATAAGAATTAGGGACCAAAAATGAAAGAGTGAAAAGAGTGTAAGAGTGAATGAAGAATAACTCCCAAGCAAAGAGTGTAAGAGTGAACGAAGAATAACCCCCAAGCAAAGAGTGTAAGAGTAAAATGGAGAGGAACCCCCAAAACAATCAGGAAGAGATGTTTATATAATTACATGAAATTGAGAACCAAATGGCCTCCCCCCAAGAAGGTCATGTAACCACTTTTCTCAATTAAATCTAATATGGCCAGATAAAATATAATAAAAAGACTTATCCCCTTAATCCCCTTCTCTCGTGGAATCATATCCCCCTATCTCTTATCCTTGTCCCTCTTGCAACCAAGAGCGTATTTTTATTAATGTATATAGAAGTATTACATTTCCTAGGCACTTCAACTTCTTCTCCAACTTTATCGACTCACGAGCCTAATGTAACATTTGCATAATACATTCTAGTTCATAGAGATTAAAACTAGGGTGTTACATGCACCAAATGACAAAAATAACATAAAAATAGAGAGATAAGTAATTATTCACCTTGATAAAGAGATAAGAATGAATGTTAAGACTCTTCTATGGGGCAACCTCCCTTTTCAATTGAACAAATGTACAAAATAAGGTGCTCCTAAAATTAAGTCTCCTTGGTATATATATATATATATATATATATGAGAACAAGGGTACAATTGCAATTAAAAGGTCTAGCTACCAATACTAACATAAAAATAGATATGCAACATCTCAATATCTAGGGATTTACATGGAGCTTTATGCTTCACATGGGGCTTTGTTTAGGGGCTTATTAGACCAAGGGAAATATATAACTATAAGAGTACTAGTCTTGTTAATGGTTAATTGGTGATCAATTCAAAGGAAATCATCTCGGTCCGTCACTAGAAGTAAATTCATAATATTTATGAGCATATTCCATATTTTTTCAATNTTATTAGACCAAGGGAAATATATAACTATAAGAGTACTAGTCTTGTTAATGGTTAATTGGTGATCAATTCAAAGGAAATCATCTCGGTCCGTCACTAGAAGTAAATTCATAATATTTATGAGCATATTCCATATTTTTTCAATTATCAAACAATATATGTATTCTCCCATGAAATCCCTAGAGTCTATTTTCTGATATATTCTATGTAACAATTTTTGGGCTACAAATACCCAAGCCTCAAAAATATAGTGGAGAGTGCAAAGTGTGGGATGTTTTGGATTATGGAATTGTTTAAATTTTTTAAAGAGTGAAAATAGCTTGGCTTGCAATTTCTATCATATTCATGAATAGGCATACTTGATAAATGTGGTTCCCATAGACCTAAAGTGAAGGGAGTTCTCTCAATATGGCATTAAATTGCAAGCAATATTCTAGAAGCCCTAGCGTTATCTCTTTTCTATGTACCCAAATGAGGAAGTAAGATGTGTTCATTTATTCTAGTGACCATTGCTAAAGAACCAAGTCTCTACCATGCCTCATGGGAAACTTATGTAGCAAGAACACCATTACTTATTGACAATTAAATTAAGTGAACTTGCTTTTCATCTTTACAAATCATTGAAAATAACTTGCAAAAGGCTAAAAGATGGCCCATAGAACCTATAATATAATTATAGAAATATTTATCCTATAAAGCCTATAAGATATTTATTTTTTCATTATCCTATTGCACTTGTGAAAATATTAAAAAAATACTACAAATCTATGCTAGTTGTAAGTAAATTGTAATCATTTTCTAAACTTGTAAACTAGCCATACTAATGGGATGACAAAAACTGAGTGTAATCCTATATCAAATATAATATAGTATTCAAAACTCTATGTCATTATAATAAGTGTATGTATGGAATTGGGTTATATTTGAAGAACTACTTAAGAAAATGTGCACTATAATGTTTTTTTATCTTGTAATCTACATTTGTTTTGGCTAATTTTTTGTCCTGTAAGATTCATTTTCTTTTTCTGTAGATTTATGTATACCTTCCACTATTTCATCGACCATAGGTGTAGAATTTTACTTCCTATAGTCACTTAGAAATGTCCTTTCACCATCCACATTAGGGAGAATAAGATGGTTCAAAACATATTTAAGATAGAGCATGAAAAGATCCTAGATATGATTGACCCTTCATTTCAATGCTACCTATGACCACTATATGACTACCTATTAATATGAGAATAAAAACCTTTTGACTACAAATGCAATTGCCTCTAAATCCATTAAAAGGTGTATTGTTGCAAAACGATAATTATACAAAGTTCTTTTTGATTGAAGTTCATGTGAATGAAAAAAATGCATAACTACCTCCTGGAGCCTTCATCCACCATTTGGATCAACCTTGACACCCATGATTTTTTCCACGATATATCTTAGTTCCTTGCATGCATTTATAACATCTCTAAGGGAAGAAGACCAAAAACAATATTCACCTATAGGAGTACTAGTGGCAATGATTTCTAATCATTGTTTAAGAAAAAGAAAATCAATTGGGCTCATTACTAGAAGAAAATTCGCAATATTTGTGCACATCTTCCATATCCTTTCAACCATACAACACTCTATGGATGCTCCCATGAAATTCCCAGAGTCTATTATTTGATATGTTCTATGCAGCAATTCTTGGACTACAAATACCTAGGCCTCAAATATCTAATATACAATGCATGTTTCCCATAAATTTAGAAATTTAGCTTATTCTTTCGCTTATGCTTCAACTACCTTTCTTTCTTTATTTTTTTATGCAATGTTTTTCCATTCCTTTTGAATGCCACCAACAATTTAAGATTGAATTTTTCATATTCGATCCCTTCAATGGCCCTTTAATTCCCTCTTCTTTTCTCCACCATCAAGTTCTACTTCTATGGTATTCAATATACTCATCATCAATACCTTAATGAATTGCAAACCCCCATCAATGTAAATGATAAATCCACATGTTTTCATTAAGATAAAAAAATTCTAGAAGTTTTAATATTATTCAAAAATAGAAGTTCTAAAATGTATAAATAGGAAAAAATTCAATTTGCCTTTCTTCTTTTTAGCATCTAGCTTTGTTGCCTATTTTTTTTTTAATGCCACATAAATAAATTGCTGAAAAATAACATTTCTCTTTTTTTGTTTTTTTCATGTAAAGATAAAAATATCTATTAAATAAGAGAAGAAATACTATTCATACGACCTTGAAGTCGTACATCTATTGGAGACATTGTGGAAAAACTAGAAAAATTGTCTATTATGACTAGTACCTTGGGAAGAATGAAATATTTGATAATTTACAAGTATTTGTAAACTTTTGAGTTTTTGTTGCTTAGCAAAAATTTCCAACTTTTATAGCCACATCTTTTTAACATTCTATTTCCATTAGGAAAACTCATATAGATTATAATTTTGAAAAATCATTTTTATATAGAAAGAGAGTGCACTAAATTTTTACTCTTATAGGTATATTCTTGTCATAAAAGAATATTTTTCATTGTCGAGATGTACATAAAGTATTTTATATTTGTTATAAAGCCCAATTGTTGTTATAGCTTTTGCAATTACCCACCTTATTTATTATCACCTCATATAACTCAATATGATATTAGATTTTTGGGAGATTCTCATATCGCATACAACAAAGTACACTAGTGGTGTAATGGTTTCATAAGCATACCTTATCATAACCTCCTATGCCAAAATTTGTTTATTGTACTTTCCAATGCCTTATAGTCCATTGATTCATAACATGTACTTTCTTATGTCTTTTAGTCCAATGACTCATAACATTCACACGACATTACTATGATTTCTTATATAAGAACATTTGATTTAAATTCATGTACATTCCATTCAGTACCACCTATTCTTATATAAGAACAATTGATTTAAATTCATATACATTCTATTAAGTACAACATATGCAATGCATTAGTATTATTGACATTTATTTGTGATCACAAATTTTCATTCTTTTAGTTAACTCAGTCTTAACTCCTAGTACAACATTCTCTAATTTTAAAATTAAAACTTAAGAAAGAAAATTTTACTATACCAAAAACTTTCAATCATTTAATGTATTTCCAAACTATTATTTTGTTATCTTAAAAAGTATTAAATAGTAAACACTTATTAAACATTTCTTATAATATTTAAAAAATCACGTTGCTCATTTGCTTATAAGATTACAAAAATAAAGTACATTATGTAGTTAGTCAATAATTAGTAGTTATAAACAACCATTGTTCTTTTGTTTATTATAATATAATATATTCTTTTTGGTTTTGTTTCTATCACCTATAAAGAGACTATTGCTGTATCTATGACATTTAAACAAATAATTAGTTTTTATAGTATTTAGAAAAACATATTTTCTCTTTTGCTTATAAAAATATGAAAGTAAAACTTATATTATATATTCATGTTTTTCTTTTACATAAACATTATGAAAATACAGTGCATTATATAATTAGTTAATCAATAGTTACAAACAATTATTATTATATATATATATATATATATATATATATATATATATATATATTTATTTATTTTGCTTATATCCAATGAAATTTGTTTCTACTTTATAAAGCTACTATTATATTCTACTATTATATTTGTTGCTCTAAAATATAAATTATTCCATTATAAACTATTGCAAAGTCTCCATTGAAGTTCTATGAAAATAAAGTGCATTATGTATTTAGTTAATCAATGTTTCCAAACAATTATAATATATTCTTCTTATATCCAATTAAATTTGTTTCTACTTTATAGAGCTACTATTATATTTGTAGAGCTACTATTATATTTGTTGCTGTCAAATAAAAATTAGGCCATTATAAATTATTACAAAGTTTCTATTGAAGTTCAATTTTTTTAAGAAATAACTCATTATAAACTATTACAAAGTCCCGAAATTCAATTTTTTAAAGATCCAATGAAAATAAATATTTAACTTATCAATAATTGTGCACATTACAATAGATAAAGTGAATCCTATTGTAATTGTTTTATAAAATGCATCCATAGAATTACATAATACAGTCCAAAAGTCTTAATTCTCTAGAATTACATAGTACAGTCCAAAAGTCTTAAATCTCTAATAGAAAAAAACATGTTTTTCTTTTTCTCTTTCCTCTTTTTTTATGTTGTTTATGGCAAATTGTGTTGTTTTCCCTTAAAAACAAATTGATTAAAAAAGTTCTTGAATCTTTGTCTTTTTCAAAAATCTTGAATCTTTGTCCTTTTAAAATTATCCAACTACATATTTCACTAGTGCTATGAGTAAAAGTGATTTTCTTTAACACACAAAATGCTTAATGCCTTTTGTATAAAAGTAACATTTCACTACATATTTCACTAGTGCTATGAGTAAAAGTGATTTTCTTTAACACACAAAATGCTTAATGCCTTTTGTATAAAAGTAACATTTGCCTTCCAACAGTGCAATTTCCTTTTCTGATGGGAACATTGTCAGCTTTGCTATCTCCCTGCGTTTCAGCTTCAAATCTGTCTATTTGCAAGTACATGGACAGTGTGGCTATGCAACTTTTATTTAAAGAAATCTTCATTAATCTTATAAATCCTAAAACCTAAAAATCTGATGTAAATTTCAATAAAAAAATATACATTCATATCTTGATGTATACGGTTGCAATTGGAGACCATATTATGGATGAGATACAATTCCCTCCGCTTAACAACCGTATTTACACGAATAAA
>ML827920.1:39313-52084 GCA_009831015.1 Picea engelmannii
ACAAATAACCCAGATTAAAGTGTTGGGTTAAGATATTATTCTTCCTAAGGGCTATCTGACCAGGATTAGACAGTCTGGTCAGATGTATTCACTAATTCTATCCTAGGGGCTATCTGACCAGGATTAGATAGTCTGATCAGATGTATTCACTAACCTATCAACATTGAAAATTTAAAAGAACTTGGCCATGCTTGAAAGGTATGGCCAAGTTACGATTATTGCATGGGAATTTTTGTCTCAATTCTTTTATGCCCTCTTTTCTTTTTCTTTTTCTTTTCTTTTCTTTTCTTTTTCTTTTTCTTTTCTTTTCCTTTTTCCTTTTCTTTTTCTTTTCTTTTTCTTTTTTATTTTCTTTTTGCAAAATGAAAAATCAATTTCCAATAAGAACACTAGATACAGATAACATCCAATATATCCAAGTCATGAGATGATTCCCATAATTTATGGGGTGATAACAGTGGCTCCACTTGGGGATGGTACTTGCCCTGTTAAGTGCCAAGAATCCAGTTTCCTGTCATTCTAAGCATATCTGTCTAGCAGCCTTAGTTGGTCTTATTCTTAGAAAAACTTTTTTGAAAAATAGTGACTAGCAGCTTAGGGCCTTCTCTTCGGGCTTCAACCAACTGACCAACGTCCCTCACTTCAGAAAATGCAAGTGAAGATTGAAAATTAAAAACCGGTATGTACAATGGAGAGTGAGTTCTTCAAATCTCTTACTGGGGAGGGACATAATGCTTCAGCATTCTGCCATTCACAGGTGCTTCTGGCAGATCTGACCCATTGGAATTGTTTAGCAAAAAGGCATTGTTTCCTCTGAAAGCTTGGATCATGTAAGGCCCTGTCCATAGATGATCAAATTTCCCATGCTTTCCCTTGTCCTCGTTCCTGGCATCCCATCTCAACACCAGGTCTCCCAGCTTAAAATCATCCTCCTTGGTTCATTTGTCGAAGATCTCTTGATGTTCTCTTGGATGACCTATGTTTTGTTGAAAACATCTTCTCTAGTCTGTTGCAGATGAATCATCTGATTTATTCGCCACTGGGAGTCATTTGGTTCAGCTTGCATCTCTTGCAGTAACTTCATGACAGGGACTCCCAAAGAAGTTGGGAACACAGCCTCGGTGCCGTAGACCAGCTAGTATGGTGACATACAAATTGGCCTTTTGGTGGTCAGTCTATCTGCCCATAAAGCAAATACCAGTTTATCATGCCATGATTTTTTATTCTCCTGCAATGTTTTCTTGATGATATTTACCAAAGTCTTGTTTGATGATTCTGCCAACCCGTTCCCCTGAGGGTAGTAGGTTGTGGAATGCCCCAAGCTAATGTGGTAATGACTGTAGAAGTCAATGAGTTTCTTCGACCGAAAGGCAACTGCATTGTTAGTGATTATCTGTCTACGACAACCAAAACGAGATAAAATATTATTTTCAATAAATTTAATAATAACAGCGTCAGTGGCTTGCCTGCTTGGTACAGCCTCGATCCATTTGGTAAAATAATCAGTGGCAGTGAGAATCCACCTATGTTGTCCCGAAGATGGAGGGTGTATTTATCCAATGAAGTCAAGTCCCCATTGTTGGAAAGGAGCCTCGACTGAAATTGGTTTAAGAAGTAGAGGAAGAAGTTTCCTTTTACCCTCAAACAGTTGGCACTGATGATAGGCTATTACTTTCTGATGTACATATGCAAACAGGGTGGGCCAGTAAAAACCAGCTCTGAGTATTTTGTTGGCTGTAACCTTCCAGTTTAAATGGCCACCACATTCACCTGCATGAAACTCCTGCAACACTTTGTCAGCTTCATCTTTGAGTAAGCAATTTAAAAGAATACCTGCAGGGTCCTTCCAATACAAATTTCCTTCTAGAATACAGAATTTCAATGCTTTCAACTTTAAGAATCTAGCTTTAGTTTTAGTTAAATCAGGGGGAGCTTGTAAATTTTGTAACACGAATATAAGGTCTGCATACCATGGAGAGTTGAGAAAAACCTCTTTAACGTTTGGAGTCGCCATCTCGCCCTGTTCATCTGCCACATATAGGAAATTAATGTCAAGAGCCTGAAAGTTAGATTCAACCATCAGTTTAGCAAGGCCTTGGCCTTTGATCAGTTTTGTGGGCTTAATTTCTATGTCGTATTCTAGAATAACTGCAATCCATTTTCCCCTTCTCCCATCAGGGTTGTCTTGTGTCAAGATGTCTTTTACTACCGCGTTTGGAACGTATGCTATGATGTGGGAATGGAGAATATAGAATCTGAAGTCCTTGATAGCCTTTACCAAAGCAAAAGCATGTTTCTCCATGATATTGTAGTTCAGTGTGGCATCCCTCAGAGCTTTGCTGAAGAAATCTATGGGTTGTTCAAACCCTTCACTGTTCTTCTGTAGTAATACAACGGCTATAGTATGTTCATAAGCAAAAGAAAAACGATAGAAATCTTTAGTGAAATCGGGATTGATCAAAACTGGGGCTTCTGTGAGTGCCCGTTTGACTTGTTCGAAGGATTGTCTAGACTCAGGATCCCATTTTATTTTCGCGTCCTTTTTTAGCATGTTTGTAATGTTTCAGAGGAGCTCAGCTAGATTAGGAATGAATCTTCGAAGGAAGTTAATTTTCCCTATGAAAGACTGAAGTTCTTTTAAATTTCTTGGGTGTTCTAACTTTAGTATGGTCCCTATTCTGCTGGGGTCAATTCTGATTCCCTCATTAGAGATGATGTGTCCCAGCAGTTTGCCTTCTTCTAACCCAAAAAGACATTTATTGGGATTTAAAGAAATCTCGAACCTTCTACACTTTTTGAAAACTCGTCTAAGGTGTCGCAGGTGTTTATCATCAGATTGGGAGAATACAGTCACATCATCCAAATAAACGATGATAAATTTACATGACTCTTCAACGAAGACGATGTCCATTTCCCTCTGGAAGGTAGCTCCTGCGTTCACTAGACCAAAAGGCATATTCACATACATGAAAGTGCCCCATGGTGTGGTGAAAGCGGTCTTTTCCTGATCGTCTGGGTGAACTAGAACCTGGTTGTAGCCTGAGAAACCATCTAACAGAGAAATTCGACTGGACCCGACCACTCTTTGTAGGAGGTGATCCATTTTAGGCAAGGGGTAATTATCCTTCAAGGATGCTTTGTTCAGATTACGGAAATCTATGCAGAGTCTGATTTCCCCAGTTTTCTTACGTGTGGGGACTAAATTAGAAACCCACTTAGAGAAACGTAGTGGGACTATGATCTTGGCATCATACATTTTCTTAATCTCTTTTTCTATCAAGGGAAGCAACTTGGGATTTATCCTCCTAAGTTTCTGCCTAAACGGTTTTTGGTCTTCCTTTATGGGAATCCTATGTTGTATGATGCTGGTGTCATAGGCTTTCAAATCTTCATAGCCCCAGGAAAAAACGTCTGAATATTCTTTGAATAGCTCAATGTA
Organism: Picea engelmannii; assembly: GCA_009831015.1. NCBI lineage: Eukaryota > Viridiplantae > Streptophyta > Pinopsida > Pinales > Pinaceae > Picea > Picea engelmannii. The sequence continues at coordinate 42,753 of ML827920.1, forward strand.
CTTAAGCTTTTGTTCTGGGGGTAGAGATTTGGAAAGTTTGACCATCCTAGGCTTCTCTTCAGTTCCTATGTTGCAGTCTTCTACCTCTTTCCCATGAGCTTCTATTTTTGGTTTCTTAGCTACATCGTCATTGTCAAACAGATCTTCTAAAGGGACAAGCCCTCTAGGCAACACATTGCTTTTCAATTGTAAAATTTCGGCATCTATTTCGTCATCTCCTAACTCTCCTGAATCTACTGTAGCTTCTGTATCCACCGTATTTACAATATTCAGACTATCTACTTCAATTTCAGAATTATTTACATTTTCTATATCTATGTTTGTACATTCAAAATCGTTCTTGCATTGCAAAAAGTCCTCTATCTGATCGTCATTTCCAAACACTTTCCAGTACCTGATATTATCGGGCAATGTCGGTCTGCATTTCACTTCAACCATTGATGGGCGAGTTTGTCGGAAAGGAATCTTGCAGGAATCTGCTGACGTAGCCAATCCGTCAGCCAGAATGTTATGTCCCCTTGGCATTACCTGCAATTCAATGTCATTAAAACACTTCAAAGCATCAAGAACAAAATTCCTGTAGGCTCTAAGGAGTGGGTTTTTAGCGGCATATTCACCTTTAATTTGTTTAATTATTAATTTAGAGTCACCCCTCACCATTATTTCCTTAGCACCAACTTTCTTCAGTAGCTTCAGACCGAGCATTAAAGCTTCATACTCAACAACGTTGTTAGTGCAGTGGAAATTTAACTTATAGGAATGATTTTCTGAATACCTTTTTTGATGATTATGCAACCAGACTCCAGCTCCTGCTCCTTCTTTACTCACAACTCCATCGAAATCCATACTCCAGAAATCAGCGGGGAAGTCTTCGGTAATTTCATTTTTCATCTGTGTTGCCTCACCATTTTCTGGGCCTTCGTCTTGACTAGCTACCTCTTCCATCAGCTAAATTTTTGTTTCTTCAATATCACCATCATGGTACAAGATGAACGAATCTAAATCGGAATGAGCAGAGTAAAGGGGGTAATTGTGAGGTTTCTCTTGACTGTTGACCATATACTTCATCAGTGTTTCTCTATATAACCTCCTCTGTTGTCCAAACACTGGGATAGTGGCGTAAGACATATCCAGCTGCAGGGTTCCTTTCAACTTAGCTCCCCAAGACCGGGACAACAACATACCATACTTTGGAGGGATGTCTGCAACCACCACGTCCATTACCATGCTTTTTGAAGGGATCTGAACCAAGGTGATGCAGAGGTCCTTAATCAGACCTATACATTTGACTTTGCTGGAGTCAAACGAGTGTAGATCTTTGTAAGGCCTAGTAACCTCCAATCCCAGTTTTTCCATTACTGCTTTAGGCATCAAATTATGTGAGGCACCTGAATCCAACATGGCGTTATGCAATATCAAATCGTGTATGTTCAAACTGATGTAAAAGGGAGCTACATCACCGGTATCGTCTCGACCGTCAACTTCAGGTCCGAAAAGGAGTTCGGGACGATCATCAACAAAGTTCACAGTGTCCGAATGGGTCACTGACCCAATAGTCAAGGCCTTGGTGCCTATGTCTAGTTCAATGGCTAACGCTTTTAGTACCTGTGAATGATAACCACCTCTGCTTATCAACTCAGTCAGTGGGATAGGAATTTTAATTTTGGCCAATTCTGCCTCCAGGCTAAAAGGTGCGGGAGTTCGGGTCTGACTCGTTAATTCTAGTAGGTCCACCACATTCTTCCACTCAGAAGTACCGGGTAGATTAGCGGGTGAAAATTCGGGCTGTGCCTGTCTTTTCAGTATGGTGATGTTTTTCTTCATCGGAGCATCAGTTTTATCTTTCTCAGAAGACTTTTCAGCAGTGGTCTTCTCGGGAGTTTTCTCGGTCTCCGCTACCTTCTGCGTTTCGGTAGGCTTTTTCGAGGAATTTCCATCTTTTTTCTTACTTTGTAGATTGTATTGGCGGTGCCCCTCCAAAATAGCGTTCTCAGAATCCTATTGTCTTTCATCCCTAGCCTCCTCACTTACCTTTGTTTGATTTAGCAGAAAAAGTTCCTTCTCTTCTTGAGTAAGGAAAATGGCCTCATTGTCGTGAATGCCCATGAGGTTGATATGAGTGTCCTCCAATTCCTCAATTATTTCCCCCCCTTTGTCAACGTAGTTTTCTTGCAGGGGAGGCCTAATCGGCTGATCAAGACCTCTCTGATCTCTTTGATCTCTTGGGTCTCGTGGATATCTTTGCCTGATTTGAGGAGGGTTTCTTCTAAAATTGGGGTTTTGAATCTGAAGGGTAGGTGTGTTGTCTCTCGGAGGATTTCTGTCTGAAATACTCATTCTTTCTAACAATAATTCCAACGATATGACCACAGAATCCAATTTGGAATCAGTGTTTGACGTGGAAGGTTCTTCTTTGATTGTGACTCTCCTTTCTGTTCTTTGATGCTCCCTTTTTGCCAGCAAATTAGCCTCCACACTAATAGCACTTTTCTGCATGTCTTCAAGGGTGGTAGCATTTCTTTCTCTTAATTGGTAAGACATGTCAGCATCAAATCCATCAGGGAATTTAATCAATGCCAAACCTTGGGGAGGCTTGATCTCAGTTGGGATTGCATTATACAAATTGTTAAAACGTGTGCAATAATCTTGGACAGCTTCACCTTGATTTCTTTTTATATTATCATATTCTGACAGTATCTGGAGAGGGTTTTTCTTTACCTCCCATCTGTCAAGAAAAATTCTTTGGAACATGACAAGGTCAGGGATTGATGCGGCGGGTAAGGCTTTGAACCACTTCTTGACATCCCTTGTCAGAATCTGGGCAAACAGTCTCATCTAAACGTCAACTTCGTTGACTTCTTGTAAATCCAAGTAGTCATTCATTTTATCTACATGTTGTTGTGCGTTTAAAGTTCCGACTGCATCGAACTGTGGAAGTCTAGTCTGGTAATCTTGGGGCATGGCATGTAGTGGTGCAGCCAACACCAAAGGGGCATATTGAGTTGCCATGACGGGTGGAGGAGGTGGGACGATGACCTGGGTGGTTGGAGAGGAAGCGACAAAAGACAGAGCCGATGAAAGACTAGGCGGTGTTGAGGTAGTGATTGGTAGTTTAGTCACAGGAGACAAGACTTCGGGGGTTCGAGGTTGCAACACAGTTGGGTCAAAGACGAGCTTAGACGCAAAATTTTCTGACCGTGTTCTAACAAGGCTTCGTGGCGGACGAAGATCAAGATCAAGGTTTTGAAGGATACCAAGTTCTCTGGAAAAGGAAGGACACTTATGAAGGGGAGTACAACTCGTTGAACTGGTAGCTAAGGTCTTTCATCTTAGCAACTGTTCGGTATTATCAATTATCGTGGAGGGTTCTGGGTCGAGATGAGATCGAGTGTGAACTTTCTTGGGAGCCAGAGCTCTTTTTGGTTTTTATATATATATTTTTATTTAATTTTATGGTGAAAGAAATCTAAGGGAGATTTCTACGTCGACGTTGTCTAGCTTCCAATTGTTCCTGAGTAACTATGTCACCTTCAATGGCTGCACAGGAATGTTCGAGCTCTTCCCAGTTATTGGCAGTTTGGAGGATTATGTCAAAAAGGTTTGATGCAATATGCATTTGATTTGATAGTCCAGGCTCAATATTAGGTTGTACTGCTGCAGGGACAGTCATAGAGGAACAAAAGGTTCTAAGAGAGATACTGGAAGTAATATGTACAGAGTTAATCAACCTCTAAACATTACTTTCTTCTTAGGGTTAAATTTTCTTTTAGGGGAAAGAAGTCGTGAGATGTCATTTTTAGTTTGTCCCCAGTGGAGTCACCATTTATGTTAGCACTTGGTAAATTTCCTAGAGGTTGAAAAGAACAAATCTACTAAGGTAACCTTAACCAACCGCTTTTAAAGCTGGGATCTATCCCTTCTAGCTTCAGAGAGGGATCTCTCTATATGATTTAGCTTTGTTTTTAGTTTAGATATTAGGCTAGGTAAAGGCACGTGTATGTTTTGTTGTAAAAGGGTTTTTGAAGTTGGTTGAGACAAACTACACATCCATTGGGCTATGGGGTCTGCATTTAATCAAATCTGAGATACAACAAGAAACGCAAAAGAAAACCTTCACAGGGCGAGATAACACCCTCACTGGATCTTTAGTAATTAAAATGATGGACAGATGAAAAGATAAGGAGAATAACTTCAATTAACAAGCAGTTAAGAATTTCTTAATTGAAGGTATTAGAAGATAAACATTTAAATCTTTAGAATCGGAAATGGGGTATCAAAGATAAATCCTGCAACATAACGCTATTCATAAAGATTAGATTCAGAAAACAAAATGAATACAGAGAAAGAAAACATTTAACTGAGAAAATCACATCACCAGTGAACATGCGCAAGAATCCTGTAAAGTGCCTCTTCTTTATTAATGGTAGATCTCCTCAAAAATAGTACAATTTGATAGCAATAGGGTGTGCCAATCAACAAAAACCAATACTTCGAGAGTTGAAGTATTTATAATTCACATTACAAACGTTCCTATCATAACTGATCAGGACGTGCTCATTCGATTTTTAGCCTAACTACTTTAACTAATCAAAAACTGTTTGATGACTCATTACAACTGCATGCGGGAATTCTGGGGTAGGTCGTTGGTGAGGTGCCTTCGCAACCTCTTCTGACTGGACAAGTGACTGGATCAGGGCAGCTCATCTGCTAATCTAGCAGATCACACAGCTCCTCTCATCTGATATGACCTGGCACTGTGACTTTAAGCAATCTCCGGTACACTTCATCCATGTCTGTATATTTGACGAATGTAGGCTTGATGATGAAAATGTGCTTAATCTCATGTTGGATACTAATATCCAATTGCAAGGCGTCCATGAATGATTTTCCTGTGATGCTTCCCTGTATACCTGCAAACTTAGAAATGTCCTTAGATACTTCAACCAAACTTTTCTTATAATCGGGGAGTGTCATTAATTTGTCATTAATGACCTTCATACCAGGCAGACCCTTCCTTTGAAGAGCCTCTATCTTGTTGAAAAACTTTTGCACTCCTTGAATCATAACTTGAATTTTCTCCTCAAGCTGAAGCATGAGGACTCTTTTGGTTAGAACCTGTTTCACCTCCAATATAGTTTCTCTCCGGTCCTCAATCTTCAATTCTTCGAGTTCCTCCCTAGTCTTGGAATTCATAAACCTTATGATTTCATTGGCTTGTGCCGGCATGTCTCCCAGCTCCATTCTGATTTTCTCAACAGCCTGCTTGCTCCTCTCGAGCAACTCATTTTGTTCAAACATGATCTGAACCATTGGCCATATATCATTTATGGACTTGAAAATATCTGTCCACACAATCTCTTTGACCTCAGCCAAAGTCTTTCTTGCCATTGTCTGTTTCTGGAGCTGCTGTAACTCCTTCCTGATTTGCTCATTCACCTGCTTCTCTTTGGATAGACTGGTCTGGAAAGAAGTCTTTAGCTCTTGGAGATTCTCCACTTCTTCCTTAATCTTGTCGATTTCTGATTCTTGCAAGTTCATTCTCTCCATAGACTTGGCCAGGTCTGTTGTTCCCTCTGGTAGTGGCACTGATGCAGCAGATGGAATGGTTGTCACTGTCGCTATGCTCAATCCTGCAATTGGGATAGCACTCAATGGGATGCCTTCCATTGTCTTTGCTTGCTCTTTCTCTTTCAACAGTCTTTCCATCTCTGCTTCCATCTCTTTTAACTGAGCGTTCTGCTCCATGAGTAATTTCAGCATCTCATCCTTTTCACCTTCCTTTTCAGCTATCTCCTTTGCCTGTGGGTCTTCCGTTGGAGGGAGATTTAGTTGTTTTCTTAAAGACACGATGTCAGTGTTTTTCTTTTTTATCATCTCTTCAGCTGCTTTGACATTCGTAGGGTCATAACCAACCTTGAGGACCAACTCCTCCAATGTTTTGATTTTGTTGTCTTTTGTGAAAGACGATATTTTCTCCAGCTTCAGTTGGGTCTGGGCATTGCTCAAAGCTACTCGAAATTTTGATGCAGAAGCTGTAGTGTGGGCCAAAGTGTGGAAAACCATCTCGCCAGTTTGCTTGTGCAGATCCATCTGATCTGTTGGATGTACGTCTTTAGCCTGAAACTCAAATGTGGCCCTTTTATAATCTGATATAACCTTGGGATCCGACACTTGTGCTTGGAGGTAAGCCATATGCATCCTACCTTTCTCTGTATCAAATGCTCAAAGAAGCCTGTGTTGAGATGAGGACGACTGCTTCTGGAACTGGGCATAAGTGCTGGTAGTAAGAGTCTGGTTTTTCCTTTTGATCAAATCATATTTTTCAAAAATTCCCAACTTGGGCCTGGTCTTGCTTGGTGGAGCATCTGTGGGAGATTCTGTGGATTTTATAGCTGATGTTAATGCCTTGTGCTGACTCGAGCCGAAAGGTAGACTGGCGGGCTTGACCCCTTGGGTGGCCACTGTGGTGGTTTTGATCTCTTGCTCCACTGTCGTGCCTGTCGTTGAAACTGTCCTTGGCTTTTTGGCGTGCATCTTAAACTCCTCCGATGACACCTCTATTACGGGAGACGACGATTCTTGTCGGGGCCTCTTTTCCTTGGGATACTAAGGTGTGGCAGTGGGTGGCGTGCTTGTTGAGGGCACCTGCTTTTCCACCTCGATAGTTGATTCCATGTCCACCAACGTATCAGGATCCCACTCTGTCTGATTCGCAAATCTCTCGATTTTCGGCTTGCGCTCATGCGCATATGGGACGTTTTTATTTTTCTCTCTCATTTCAGAAATGATCCCATAGGGATCATAATGCCAGGTGAAACTTTTGACGAATTTAATTTCCCTTAACATTCTGTCTGCTTCATCACCTGTGCCTCTACTGTTGCAGATGAAAGAGCTGATCTTCCCTTTGATCCGCAATTGTTGCTTCTTCTTAAGGGAAACAAAGTGAATATCGTCAGAATTCATAATTTGTCAAATATATTCCAATGCAAAAATTCTTACTAGTATATATCTCGGCAGCTTGTACGGTGCCAATTCGCACCCATAAAATCGAATCTCAGAGTGGTTCTGATACAAGTACCAGTCTCTTGTCTTCGCATTGTCCGAGAGGTGTAGAATTCTCTGAACTTGATCATTTATTCGTGGCTCAGGCATGCCACTCATCATACTTACCACAGGGTGGTAAAACTGGTCAATGAATGCTGTGAAGTCGTATTCGACAGAATTGCATTTTAGAAGGGAAGTCCATACTGTGACTGGCTGGGGCCTCCTGTCGGCCTCCATCTTCTGCGTGGAGAAATTGAACCTGTCAGCTTGGAAATAGGCGAACATGTAAGCCAGAATGGATGAATACCTGAACATGCCCTCTGTGGCAAAATTCACAAATTGTTCATGGATGTTATTGGCTAGGAAAGTGATGTAGTCGAACTGCATGGTTGGTTGTTCATCATTTGAGAAGATAGATAGAAAACCCAGGATGGGTTCATCTACCCATTGATCAGAATAGTACCCAAGCAGGGCACACAGGGAAGAAATAATTTGATTTCCTTTGGTGGAAAACAAGGAAGAAGCGTACGGGGGATTTGTGGATGGGAGCGGAGCGGAAGTGGGGAGAAAAAGATCGAAGATCTGAGCTCTCTGAGGGAAAGTAATTTTTTGGTATAGTTCGGTGAGGATTTCTAAGCTGAACGGGGACGCAGATTCAGCATGGGTTATCTGCATCATCTGGTCTATATCTTCTGGGGTGATGAAGAAGAGGACGTCTCCAGACGAAGAAACAATGGCTTTCTGGTTGGGGACGTAATGGGCTTGGCATTTGAGGGTGAATTCTGGGAAATGATGAATTTAGGGGAAAAGATACAGGGGCAAATTGGACTCCCAGAGTCCAATTTCGTCACTCTGGTCCAGGAAGTCTTCCTGGAGCCATGACTGTAGGTCAGAGAAGTCAAAACCAAAAATAGTGTCTGCTATCAATCGGTCTTTATTGACGAAGGGGACTTTATCCAGGTCAACCGAAGGGGGAAGAAAAGGATTTTCTTCTTCTTCCACTTGTCTTTCCTTTGACACCATTTTGTCTACTGTACCTACAAATAAACACTATGTTAGTGGGGTCGACTGACTGTAGGGGAAAGCGATGTGGGAGCAATGGAGTAAAAGGAGGTTTCTGGCGCGATGGATGAATAACGAATACAAAGGAGAACGATAGTTTTATTCAAAAATGGGTCGGTCGAACGCGTGAAAACAGTCAGCGTGACAACGGGTATATTATCCAGTTATTAATGGACAACGGGCCACTTGGGGTGATATGGCAGGTGACGGAGACCAAAGTATATGGATGACTGACGTGGAGGCATGTGATTGGAGGCAAAAGTCACCGAAGGGGGATGGCCATGAATGAAAAAGGGTAAAGGCCTGACAGCAAGGACCGACAGTAGTTATGAGATGGGACTCAGACCCGGGCGTAAGTGGGACAAGTGGACTTAGTGGAGGATGACATCCCAGAGTGACTGAGGCTGTCAGACGACATAAGGTGAAAAGACTTCGGGGCCAACAGGATAATGCCAACTGTAAAATGGGCCCACTGCAAAGAATATTCTTTTTCGGACCCCCCCCTTTTGATTAAAAGCAGAATACTAAGGGGGGTCTGGAATCCATCGTGGTTCGTTGATCTGCACGCCGGTTTCCTGATCGCAGATCTTAGCTCTCTTTTTAACACCAATTCAGGACCCCCCCCCCCTTCCATTAAAGGCAGAATGGAGGGGGGGGTCTGGAATTCGATGTGGATCATCGATTTGAGCTGTTTCAAGCCGTCCAGATCTACGCCTAAGTTATCACCAATTCCGGACCCCCCCCCCTCCATTAAAGGTAGAATGGAGGGGGTGGTCCGGAATCCAATGTAGGTCGTGGATTTATGCGCTCTGTTCTGGACCGTCTATATCGGTGCAAACATTATCGCCGATTCCGGACCCCCCCCCCCCTCCATTAAAGGTAGAACGCAAGGGGGGGTCCGAAATGCTATGTGAGTCGTTGATCTAACCGCCGTGATCTGGGCCATTGCAAAGTGAATGAAGCATAGGTCGGGAGAGGAAAAGTCATGTGTAGGAAAAACTTAGGATTGATGCTTTCTTAAGGGTCTTTCCAAACTTTGTCTTACACACCACCAAGGGGACATCATTTCAACTATGCTTAGGTATTGGGGACATGGGGTAACATCTTTATCAATCTGGTTTTATTTGGGCAAGGCAGGCCAAGCAGTTTATCTACATTCTAACCTACTTTCACAAGACAAATAACCCAGATTAAAGTGTTGGGTTAAGATATTATTCTTCCTAAGG
>ML827920.1:53270-81381 GCA_009831015.1 Picea engelmannii
CCTTTGAAAAGCTCCTTATCTCTCCTTGTGGCTTCCCTGGCCACTAAAAGTCACTTCTAGCCATCCCATCCTGTAGTGTTTCTCCTCTCGATTCCAATGAGCTATTACACTGAGAGGTTCCTCCAAGTAATGTGCCCAAAATGATCTCTTCAGTGAATTCCATTGACTTATAGCTCAAAATAGTCAAAATCATGGAAATCGTCAGAATGCAACGAAACCAGAGACAACCTGTGCGGAATGGCTCATAATGATGGAATATGATTATCAATGCAAGATGGACCCCACAATGCCTCTCAAATACCCATGTACTCGCTCTAGCACCCATCTGGCTATTCTGGTCATCATAAATCTCTGCCCTGTGATGGTGTCCCAAAGTGGGGACATTACACCATATACCGTTCTCAAGCATGTGGGACAGGTTTCCTATCAGTTAGTTTTTCCTAGTCACTCCAAGCTACATCATGTTTTTTATGTTTCTTTCTTAAAGAATGTGATTGGAACTAAGTGCCAAACTCAAACCAACCTTTCCGAGTTGGACGAAGAAGGCTCCATTTGGCTACATCCAGAAGCAGTTTTGGACCAGCGTGAGTATCTCCTGCGTCAGTGAACCATCAAGCAAGTGTTATTTCAGTGGAAAGATACAGCCCTAGTAGATGCCACTTGGGAAGTTATTACCATTCTGCAACAATTTCCACATCTCAAGCCTTGAGGACAAGGTTGTTTTTAAGGGGGAGGACATGTTAGGGACCTAACCCATCACATAGAATAATATATTCTGATGTAATAAAGGTCAATATTAATAAGGCCTAGCAATAAGGAAGAATAAGTTGAATGTAAGAAGACCTAATAGAAGCTTCCACTTCTAGAAGGATCTTCCTCTAGATGGTTCTTTTGATACACATATTTAGTATAATAGGATTCAAGGGTATGAGAACTGTTGTCTTGGATATTATTGTAAAAGAGATATGCTCTACCGAAGGTTTCCCCCTCCAAGATATTACATATTGAATGGCTTTGTCTAATTTTTCTACAAAATTATCTTTTTCACCGGAATCTGACGACATAATATGCACGAAATCACTATTTTTTGTTGTTTAAAATCCATTTCTGAATGTAGAAATGAATTTAGCATGCCAAAAAATCCCTAGGGCACTAGGATTATACAAAAATAATCAATCAAATCTGTGGATCTAACAATTTCTCACCATATCACCGAAAAATAATTATTTCTTAGAACTTTTAGACTATGACCTATTGAATTGGGAAAAAAATATTTTTCTCGAGCAAATCCTATTTTTTCTTTAAAGACACTTCATTATAATACATTTGAATATAATCTCAAATATATTTTTGAAAATAAATATCTATACCAATTGTTAGAAGTATTTTTGAATTTTTGGATTTGATGAATAAAAAAGAAAATATGAATAATAACCTATGTGGGATGAAATATATTGGTTTTTAATTGCTATATTGTAATGTCTAATGATTTTTCACTGATTTAAAAAAATTATATGATACTACATAATAACATTTTATTAAGTTACATTAATATATTGATATAATGCAAGGTATGTGTGAATATTTGATGCTTACATGGATGCACTTTCTCAGTAATGTTATTCCACCGCACCTAGGGCATGTCTCATCTAAGCATGTTTTCTAATAAAATGTAAAACTCTCTGGCCTTGTACACAAGATGTTGTGAATACAGTCTGTAGATGATGACGATGGGAATATAACTGAGCATTTATGCAAAAGGATGTTATTGAAAACATGATATATATATATATATATATATATATATATATATATATAGTCATAATAATAACCATACTCAATAGCATATCTACAACAACATTTGTAACGAATTGTGTTTATTCGAACATACGAAGGCTTGCATTTATGGAAAGATATTTGGCCCAATCTAAGTGCATTATGTCTTGTTTTGAATCTCTCATACAATTTTGTCTTTGTAATGTCAATAAAGTGTTTAATATGAGTTTCATAGGCCCCAGATCCCCTTCTCAATTTTAGTACATCTTTTTGGTTGGAAGAAAGCCTAGTGTCCTGATGCTAGAAATCTTGAACTAGTCCCTTAACCACTCCAATTCACTTCATGTTAGGATGAGCTAGCCTACCATTGAAGGCCCACAAATATATTGGGACACCTATTTCAAGCCTATCTCATCTATGAGAATACTTTTTAAGGGTTTTGGAATTGCATTTCAAGAGGTGAGAGGTTTGTTGTAGTAAACGATGTTTTCTTGTGATCTTGCTAACAATCGATTATGACAAGACATGTCAGGATGCATTGCAGTCTTTAGAAAAAGATTTTTTTACCAATTCTTTGAAAATAATCTACAAGGTTTCTAACAATATGATGACTTGTTTCTACACTTTTCACTATTTTAATGCCTAAACTTCTCCTAACAACAGTAAGACTTCTAGCTTTTAACAAAGATAAAAATAATTGTTATCTAGCAACATCGAATTTTAGTTCAAAATATTCTTTAATGATTTTAATAGAGTGATAACGAATAGTACGGTTAGGTAAATTACCTTCAAGTGATGTTATACAACTTTCATCGACCTGAATGCATTTAGGAGTTCTTCGCTGCACAATGCTCAATCTAGGTAGGGATGATGAACCCCTATTCTATCACTCTTGACCTACTTGTTGATGAGTTAACAATGTTGTAGTTATTTCCCCTTCAATCACTATTGGATCAACTCTAGGAGGAGAATGGGCATGGGATTGACTAGTTTCTAGAACATTTGAATTTCCAACAAGAGATTGCACCACATAAACTTCTTCACCACAATGTTGTACATTAGTTTTTTCTCCAATTTCATCCATTGTATAATCAGCTCCAAGAAAATCCTCCATCATCTGGTCATCCAAAACAAGTTTTCTTGATGAGATACTAGATGGATTTCTCTCTAATGAACTATTGCGCTTTTCTTCTGGTGATGGAGGAGAAACAACAATGTCATCTATTCCGCTAGAAATTGGATTTTCCTCTTATAAAAGCCTGCGCTTTGACATATGTAACTTTGTATTTTCTCTTTATTCTTATACCTTTTTGATCGATTTCTCTTTTCTCAAGGAATTTCTTTCTCAAATCCATTGGTTCGATATATTTAAAGATAAAAATTGGCTTCCAAACACCCCACCAAAAATTTGTATTTGTATTATTTAATAAGTCACAACTAACAATTCCAATTCCAAGTGGATAAATTTGTCTTTGTATTACAAAAAAAAAACACAACTCATAATTCCAATTTCAATTCCAATTCCAATTGGATAAATTTGTCTTGGTGTTACACAACTAAGAATTCCAATTGGAAAAAAATTTCTTCCAATTCCAAGAAGACACAAGAAGACAAAAACAACAATTCCAATTGGACAAAGTTGTCTTCCAATTCTATGAAGACACAAGAAGACAAAAATAAAAATTTCAATTGGACAAATCTGTCTTCCAATTCCAAGAAGACATAAGAATATACAAATAAGAATTCCAATTACTCTTGGACAAATTTGTCTTCCAATTTTTCTTACAATGATATTGCAATAGAACAAAATTGTCTATGAATAAAACAACAAGAAGTTGTGCGCAGTAGAATGGGTGTGCATTCTGGGAATGTGTGTACATTTATACTAAGCATAAACGAGAAACACATACAACTATATCAAGTCACAAGAACACATGTGCTCTTTTAATGAAACAGATATAGCATTTATTATATACCAAACATCTTTATGAATAAATATGTATAGAGGTATGGGGACAACTAAGACCTAAGGGGTTAGGATTGAAAGTGTTTTCAAGGATAGAGCAATGGTTAGAGAACCAATATGTGGGTTGTAAAAAAGGGTTGTAAAAAAGGTATATTCATAGTGCACTCAGGTCTCAAGTGTAGAGGGGGTTAAGGATATAGTATAAGTTAGGCCTAGGCTTACATAGAACTAGGGGGGTCTAGGTCATGGTCTACGTCAAGCTCTAGGTCATCATCTAAATATAGCTCTAGATATATGTCATGGTCTAGTTCACGGTATACGTATATGTCAATTTCGTTTTTAGATCCTAGCCCTGCACCTCTTCCTTCTATTCCTCAAACCTTCCTATTCATCTGCCAACCTATATTTTAGTTAATTTTTCTACTTCATTGTGTTTTAAGTCATTTGATTTTATGTCCTCCCCTTATTTTATTTATGACTAATTTTTTTCTCTTTATAAGGTCAAGTCAAATATTTATTTGAATTGAATAAGTCTTATCACCATGGTTATATCACTGTTGGATCACAAGTAGCAAAATAAGCCTAAAAGTGCAAAAAGGTATTGATTGCAAGAATTCCATCATTCTTGCGATCAACAGACAAAGTCTATTTTATGATTTTTTATGTTTGAATTAAACTGTGTTGGTGCTTATATCACACTCACATGTTCCTTGTGCCCTCAGTATCGTGCACATTTGTGCCTTGTGCAGTTATTATTGCAGTTTTTGGGTGAACCCAAATCAACAGACTCCTCGACCACCATTGTCAATAGAGGAAAATAGGGAACGATGATATCACCTAGAGAACGTTGGCAGTTAAATAGGGAAGAACCAATAGGGATTGAATTGTTCGAGGATATACCATAGATCATGAATACTTTTATCAGGGGACAGTGGTTTGACTTCATGTTTTCCTTCAATGGAAATCACATGGGAATTTCCCTAATATTCACATAGAACTTTGAAGGATTCCAGACTAAGATTAGGGACATAACCATCCACATAAAAAATAAATTCATCATTGGAGCATGCGCTCTCCCTATCAATGGAAATAGGTGGTTTAAAAAAAGAGAAACTATCAGGTGAGGTGTGCAATCAGTTTCTAGTGGTAGAAAATCAAAACCCCGATTGGAGCCAGGGAATCCCAATCCTTTGGCTGAAAGAAGAATGGAAGGGCATCTTCTCTACAATACAAAGATACATCATGGGAGAATGATTTCAAGATCAGGAGGAATATCGAAGGAGGGATTTCACAGGATAAAGATCATAGTGTAGAAATTATTAAAAAAAAAAACTGTTTAAATATGCTTCATCCCTTCCCACTTCAGGAGTACTCACAACCATCAGATTAGAGCCACGTTGTAGTTGTCAAATTTGGCATTGACCACTATGGACAGTAAATATTAAAAACTCGGTATAATTCCTAAAGGTCAAAGTCACAAAGCTATGAATTCACGCTAGTCGTTGGATCCGATAGGAGATTTCTTGTCATCCGATCAACCATAAAATGGAAGGATAGGGTAAGTGAAATTCCTAGAGCTCCGAAGAACTGGAGTAAACAAGAGTCACTGAATAAAAGGATGAGCTAGAAAATATCGTTAACTATCTGATTTCCATATAGTGGAAGGATAGAGTAAGCTTTGATATCCCGCAGCCATGAAGTGAAGGACAATCGTCCACTCATTGGTTGATCAAGTCGCATCCATTGATCTAGATAGGGAAGGAGTTGCACAGTGAATATATCTAATAGTTTATTAGGAGTTCTGATCGATGAAGGATATTTGATTCATGACCCAAAAATTGCAAGATCTTAATACTTAGGGAGATATTACTGCGGAGAATATACGCGAAGTAGAAAGAGGGATAAACTCATGAAGTCTCGAATCCCATAGGATGCGGTTCCAATGTTTTGGTTATATGGGAGACAAGTGGAAGCACTAAAGGTAGTGTTTAAGTGGTTAAGTTGGTGGTTTCATGAAAGTTGGATTGAAGGGAGCGACTTTTACAAAATTCAAGTTATGTTAAAGGAAAAGGACCTGTGGATTTAACATTTGAGATTAGAAGTATGAATTCACCCACATGGAGGAAATGACCACCCACACCTTAAAGAAGATGTCTGAGGGAAATATCAAGTAGAAATACAATAAGGGAGAGACCTTAGGTGACAAACCTATTGTTTTGGAAATAGAGTACACTGTTGATCTAGAACCAGAGAAATATCCGATGGACACTAATCCAGACCTTGAGTAGGATTTTGAAGATATAAGTACAGAAACAAAATATGTCCCAGAGCAAGTTTTAGAGGAGGCCAAATGAGAGGCAAAGGGGAAAATGTTGATGGTGCATGAACCAGTGAAAGGCACCATTGATGACAAACCTGAGAAGAAACCAAGGTGTGAGATGAGACCAAAGAAGGCCAAGCTCTCCATTGATCTCAATAGGTCTGTCAAGGAAGATCCTGAACTCAAAATCGGAGCAGAGTAAAGGAATATATCAAGCCTAAAATTGAAGATGACAGGGACATGAATGGAAATAATAAGTAGGTGGAATCCCTCAAAAAATAAAATGATAGCATGATGTAGTAGATTCAAGATCTACACCAACAAAACCTGGTTCTTGATATGAAACATACAAAAATATAAAAAATTGCAGAAGAAACACCAAAAAAACTGCATTTTCTTGAAGGAGATTATTTGATGTCTATTGTTGTCGAAAAACAAGAGATTTTGAAGCCTGTGTAAGCTTGTTCTACTAGTATTCAAGGTTTTTCTCCAATTATTGGTGTTCATGGGCATCAATGAAAATTCAACAATAAGTTACAACTTATAAAGACTCTTATTATGCAACTCTTTCACTTTAGTTATCAACAATAGCTTCAGTTACAATGATATAATATTTTTGGTTTAGTTAGAGATATTACTGCCAGTTGTAATAAATTTATTGTTTTAATAAGAAAAATGTTTTGATTAAGGTCGAAGTGATGGGGAGTTATCCCTTTGAACTAGTACTTGAACTCAACTTCACTTAGCATAAAGAAGTGTTCATGAATTGTAATTAGGACTGAATAGTGAAGTTATATCTACATGTATGAATGTAATGAAGAGTGGAACTCTATAACTTAGATATGAGATAGGTATTTGAACCCTCTCTTTATGGATAAATAGATGAATCTGTGAATGTAAAGAGGTTAATTTTTTGTTTTTTGGGCATCAAGATATCAAGATATAGATTTGGCTCATGAAGTGTAAAGACCTACAAAGTTTTCCACTCAATGAATATAATTTTTGGTGAACAAACTGTGTTTTTCTCAATCTTACTTGTCTTTTCTTCTTATTTGGATGCATATTGAATGTCTTGCAAAGAAAATTCATTTTCTTTTAGATAATTTGTTTAGAACCTACTGATAAGTGTATTCCAAATATTGTTTCAAGTTTAATGCAATGTGTTAGATCTTAAATTTCCAACTGCAAGTAACAAATTGTATGCTTGTTAGTATTTCCTCTATTTTATTTTTACATATTTTATCTATTACACCAGAATGCATGCCACTGGATAAGGGAAATATTGTGGTTGAACTGTCCAACTAGATCCCTTCCCATGAACCTCATCTATCAGCAGACCATCAATCAAACAAACCAAACTTATAAAAAACCATTTATCTTAATAATTAAGGTGGCCTAGCTCTTCCATTAGCAGTCAGGTGTAGACCTTAGGACCAAAAGTCATCATATAGGTCTAGGTCATGCTCTAGGTATTTCTATATCTAGGTATTTCTATGTCTAGGTTTAGGTATAGATATTGACATGTCTAGGTCAGGGCCATTTATTTACTTGGAATGTAGAGAGGGGGGATACAAAGACAGTAAGAAAGAGAGTGTGAGAGGGAGAGAGGGGGATAACAAGAGAGTTAGGGATAGGGAGATAGAGAGAGGAGGTGGAGAGTGAGAGAGGGAGAGAAAGGGGTGGTGGAGAGGGAAGGGGGGTTATATAGATGAAAATAAATAAAGGTGGGGAGACAGGGGGAGAGAGGAGGAAAGGGATATAGGGAGCGAGAGATTAAGGGTTAGATGCAAGAGGTAAAGAGAGAAGGGGATATATATTGATTTTTTAAGAGTGTGACAGGGTGGGAGAGGAAGAATAACAGGGGCAGTAGAGAGAGAGACGTGGGAGAGAGAGTGAGAGTGAAAATAAAAACAAGGAGAGAGAGAAAGATGTGGTATATGTAGGAGAAAAAGAGAGTAGAGATAGTGGGAAGGAGGGGTGAAGGGGAAGAAGAAGGGGGAGAGATACATAGAGAGAGGAGGAGACTTGGAGGGGAAGAGAAATAGGGGGGGGAGGGGAGGCG
This sequence comes from Picea engelmannii, assembly GCA_009831015.1. NCBI lineage: Eukaryota > Viridiplantae > Streptophyta > Pinopsida > Pinales > Pinaceae > Picea > Picea engelmannii. The sequence goes on from ML827920.1 coordinate 61,395, forward strand.
AGGGAAAGAGAGGGAGGGAGGGAGATAAATAGATGGATGGAGAGAGAGAGAGAGAGAGGGAGAGAGAGGGAGAGTGTCAAAGAGGGGGGATATAGAGAGGGATTCAAACATTGATTGCGAATAAATAATATCGAATTCACTAAAACATTATGCTTATATTAAAATGAAAAAGTAGAATCAACATACCATAATCATCATTAAACGATGTGAAATCATTATTAAACCATAGGTGAACAATCATATGGAGCTAGGGGGGCTAGGTGATGGTAGAGAGAGAGGGATGGAGGGAGGGAGGAGGTGGAGAGAGATAGAGGGAGGGAGATTGAATATGAGAGGAAGGGGGGAGATAGAGGGAATTGGGGGTAGAGAGATATAAATAGAGAAATGGGGGGAGAGTAAAGGAGAGAGAGGGAGGAGGATATAGTGAAAGTGAGACTAACCACAAGGAGAGAGAGAAAGAGGTGGTAGATGTAGAAGAGAAAGAGATGAGAGATAGTTAGAGGGAAGGGGAGAGATAGAGGGAGGATGCAGGCAGAGAGAATGTGTGAGTGTGAGAGGGGAGGAAGAGAAATAAAGAAAGGGGGATTGGACAAGGAGTGTTTGAGTGTGTGAGAGGGAGGGAGAGGGAGACAAAGAGAGAGGGTAGAAAGAGATTGGGAGGAATGGGGGGGAGATATTGGGTAGGGGTAGATGTATGAGAGAGATAATGGAGAGATAGTGGGAGGGAGGGAGAGAGAGTGAGAGAGGGAGGGAGGAGGGGGTGGAGAGAGAGTGACACTGATTGTGAGAGGAATGGATGAGATAGAGGGAAGGGTGGGTAGAGATATATAAAGAGAGAAATGGGGGGAGAGTAGACAAGAGAGAGAGAGAGAGATATGGGGGAGGGGTGGAGAGAGAGTGATATTGATTTTTAGAGGAATGGGAGAGATAGAGGGAAGGCGGGATAGTGAGATATAAAGAGAGAAATGGGGGGAGAGTAGAGGAGAGAGAGGGAGGGGGATACAGTGAGAGTGAGACTAACAACAATGAGAGAGAGAAAGTGGTGGTATATGTAGGAGATAAAGAGAGGAGAGATAGTGGGAGGGAGGAGGGGGGTACATAGAGAATGTGTGAGTGTGAGAGGGGAATAGAGAAAGAAGGGGAGGTAGGGAGAGAACTAGGAAGAGAAAAAGAGAGGTTGAGAGTGAGATGGAGAGAGATAGAGAGAGAGGTAGAATGAGAAAGGGATAAATATGGGAAGAGAGAGATAGTTAGAGAGAGACTAACAAAAAGGAGAGAGAGAGAGAGGAGAAGTATAGGGGGAGGGAGGGACAAAGGGGAAGAGGGAGGGGAAGAGAGATAGAGAGAGAGGAGGGGGGAGGGACAGAAAGAGAGGGATGGAGGAGGGAGAGAAACAGATGGATGGAGAGAGAGAGAGGGAGAGAGTATGTGAATGTGTGAGGTGTTGTTCCTGAGTTTATGTTTTAAGGCTCTAAAACATACCGTCAAGGCATCCGAAAAAGGTTTTTATGATAAAACTTTAAAATAAAGAAACAAAGAAAGACTAGATCAGATTCAGTTTCTCAACTGTCTCTATCTTGCTTCCCGTTGCTCTTGGATGCTTATATCCCGTTCAATTGCAGCCCACGATCTTTCTAACTCTGCCCTATTGGTTGTTGTTTGCAGAATGGTGTTAAATAAGTTCAGGGCAATGCTAGTTTGATTCTGAAGACCAGGTTCTACGTTTGGTTGTCTACCACTAGGGACTATCATGGGTGATAGGGTTTTAAAAGGTTTTTTATCGGTTGGTTACTTCATATTTTCAGAGATTATATTAATGAAACAACTTTAAAATCTAAAACAATAATGTAAAAACACAATCAAGGTCGTTTCCTGGTTTTGCAACAATTTTGAAATTGTAAACAACGGAACACAATATAAAGAAATATTAGGCTTTTATCTAGAAAGAATCTTATACTTCAATGAATAATGATGAAAGAAAAACAATATTTCTAACAGAATTAGATATTAAGGAACAGAAGGTTTACAGGTCTTAAAATCACTAAAGTAATTTCAGAGGAAAGACTGTAATACATTCAACATCCAAACCAGTCTGAAATAATAAACAATAATGCATATAATTCCAAATTGATTCACTTGTTATAAACGCACATTAAGAAGAAGATTTAACAAAGTATGATAAACAAGGGAAGAAACATAGTCAAAAAAATTGCAGGATCCATAATCTTGTTGCGGTTTATATTCCGATAAACTTCAAAGCTGATATTACAAAAATTGCCCTTCTCGAAAATTTCCGAAGCCTCGTTTCAGCCTCTTGAAACTTTATTTATACATTTCTATCAAAGTCTTTCGTTGGTAACTAACCAACTTCCTAATATTTCGTTTTCATAAACTAATGTCAACCGTTTACAATTTATTTCAAAATTATGAAAATAAAAGTATTTACAAAGTTTTAAGTTTGTATTGAAGAACTTTTTTTATCTGCTTCAATGTATTGAACATATTTCTCTAAAAAGATTACCAAGACCTTAGGAGCCTCAGGTACTTCATTTGCATCAAAAGAGAAGAAACTTCTTTGTAAGCCTGGCAACTGGCTTCCTATTGTTTTCTCTGTGAATTTAACTTTCTCCAATTTCAAACTTGAAGCTATCATCCACTTATCAATTTCTGCAATGTTGACCACTTTAATATTTGAGATTTTCGCTTTATTTTCTTCAAGTTCTTCTTTTATTTTCAGCTGATACCTGTTAATATTGATTTCTCCTAACAACTCGGAAAAGACATCTGTCCCGATATGTACTGCATCTTTTTCAATAAAATCGAAGATCTTTTGACAATCTTCATTGATTCCTTTTGTAATTTTTTTATATCCTTCCAATTTTGTTTCCCAAACTTTTATCATCATATCTCCTTTCAACTTCTCTGAAATGGATAATTTCTGTGATTTTCCAGTTTCTTGTTTTTGTAAAGAAGTTATTATCTTTTGGAAAGAATTCCTTGCTGCTTTAGTTTCCCTTTCTTTTTGCACTATCTTTTCCATAGACCTCTTAGATTCTTGAAAATAATTCTGGATGATTTCCAGATTACAGAATATATTCTGTTGTTCTTCCTCAATATTTGCATATATCTCTGATGCTTTAGTTTTGAAATGTTCCATTTCAATCACTTGATTGGTAAATGAAATGATTTTATCTTGCAGAGATTTATTTTCATTGCCCAGCTTTTGCACTTGTTCTTGAGTAACCTGTATCATGTTTTTTGCCTCATCCAAATTTTCATTTAACTTTTGGATTTCTTGGATGTCTTTGAGTCTAGCTTGTTCTAGACATTTTTGTATTCCCCAGCCAATAATTTTTTCATTTTCCTTTTATCTGTCCTGCAGCTGCATTATTTACCGATCATTTTGCTCTAGCAGAGTGGTTAGGTTTCCTACAGAATGCATATTGGCTGATTCTATTGCACCCATGGTTCCTACTAGCTCTGTAGCAAATTCTCCTTCATTTAGCTTCTTTCCATCTATGATAATTTTATGTTTTTTGATCATTCTTTCTCCTACAGGATGTAATTCATATTTCAAGACAACTCTTCGTTTTTTATTGAAAAAATAATCAGATGAAGAGATTTCATCTCTGGTAATTGGCTCTAAATCACTCACATATAGAACTCCTTCATGAGGGGTTCCAAAAGTAGACTGAAGTGGAGTCAATGTTGTAATAGGACTGTCGAGTTCCTGTGAATCTGTTCCCCCAACATTCTCTGGGATATCATCTAGAATTATTGGGCTTGTTTCAATTCCTTTTCCTTTTTCTGTCTATGATTCTCTGGTCTGAGAACCCTCTGTATTCTGAGAAGGATTTTCAGAATCTTTCAATTTATCTTTGTCACTTGAATTATATTGAATGATGGTTTCAAACCCTGGAGGAGTTGTTTCTTGCTCTTGTGCTGATGTTGACATTTCACCTTGTAACATCTTTGGCAGACATTATCGTCTATTTTTTTGAAAAGATGTAAACCCCACCTGTGCATCAGGTGACAAGGTTTGCACTCTGCTCTGAACTTCCTCATAAGATTTAACATTTCTAAAAACATCATCATAAACTGAAACGTCATGTTCATATCCTTTCAAACCACATTGTGTGAAATGTCGACTGATTATTTGGTATGGGTCGTGTTTCCCGTGCTCTATATTTGCTAATTTCACTTCATTCATCGATTCAGCCTCTGCCTTAGAATGGCCTATGTTTAATAAAACAAATTTTCCTAGATAAACAAGAAAAGATGGCCATGCCTTTTTCTGTTGAGCTTTTAATTCTAGCCCAATACCACCATTTACCAACTGATAAGCCACTTCTCTGCATATTAACATGTCTGTTAAAAATTTTGGAATTGCATGAGGTGGAATAGAACAGCCATAAACTCTCACATAGGAAAAATTTTTCTCAATGAACCAGTCAACGACTGACTTGAGATTTTCTATGATGGTATTTGAAATGCGAGGAGGTTCACATCCAAAGAATATTCTGTGTAGAGGGATAATTACATAATGACAAACCTCATAAAAAGCATTTTTTTCATTTTCTTCCCAGAGAGTTGAATGGTACTTATGAATAGGCTCTGGGCAAGAAACATTCCAACTCCAATTCATTAATGGGAAAGGAGTCATAAAACAAATGGCATCCATGATATAAGTTGACATATAAAATGACACTGGCTGTCGTTTTGACCTAGCTGCTTTGTAATTCATAACCTCTGATGTAAGGTTATCTGACAGAATTTTGTGCCAATTAAAACTGTGTCCCTCTGAAACTTCCTCTAAGAAAGGTGTCCAGTCTGCATTAAAATGAAAAGGATCCTTTCTCCCAAAATGTCTACATAACATCATTGCTACATACACCATATATTCATTTAAGGAAGCGGTGGCATAAATTCCATGTAAATTGGCCCTAAACTTGTTTTCATCTCCGACCCATCCTCTTATCATGTCAGGGTATGTTTGGCCACCTTCAATGCACTCTTTTTTTTTAAAAGCAGCTACAATCTCAGAATTATAAGTGTGTCTATAATTTGGTGAGAGCTTATACATTACTTGGATATGTTCGGGCCTGAATGAGCCGATAACAACTCCTTGCTCGTTCAGAATACTTCTGGTCGGAACGTCTACTTTATCCAGTGCCCAGGCGACCATATCAATATATGAAGCAAGCCTCGGACGTGCAACAACCTTATGCAGCTCAGTCTCTGCGATATCTCAGAGATGATTATCTGAATCGGTGGCCACATACTTCAGTTCATCTTCTAGTATTTCGACAATTCCATTCCATGACTTGACAGAGTGTACCCCAGATGCAGTAGTGTCTGAAATAATATCACCTTCTGGTTGCTCCTCATTTTTCTTCGAAGCCTTTTTGGGTGCCATATCTTTGTGTTCACTTGAAAACCTGTAATAGAGCGAAATTTAGCTTCGAAATTGAGAATGTAAATGTTTCAAAAATTACTTCGAATATATCATAAAAGCATGGGGATTTGTACTTCTGTTGTGAAATTAAGGATCTTAAATGCAAAAGATATTTCCAAAGATATTCATTTAATATTTGTGCTTTTGATATCTCGGTATTTTCGAATATAATAGAACTTACCAAATTGGATAATTGTTGTATTAAAGATCATTTATCAAAAGTTTAAACCTTAAACCTTGTTTCTAAGAATGATTAATTAGCGTTAATCTTAATTTAAATTTGAAAACATTCTTATCGAAGTTTCAGAACTTTGGATGTCAAGGAAACAAGTCATCGAAGAATCCGGATAGCCGAAATCGCGATGTATTGTTTAAGCTAAAATCTTTTTATTATCTTAATTTATCCAGATTAATAAAATTTCGGGATTTCATTCATCGGGAAATCGAGGATCAGGAAATCGGGAAATCCAATGTCATGAAAACTGTTTCTCACAAAACCGCGAACCCCGATATCCCGATATGATTATTTACTCTTAATCATGCTTAACAATAATTAGATTAATTCCAAACCTCACTTAAGGATTAACTCAAATCGGGGATCGGGAAATCGGAAAATTCAATGACAAGTTTCTTTGTTCTCACAAAATCGCGAATCTTGATTTTTCGATGAAATTAACTTAGAGTTTAAACCCTTTTTAAATCTTATTTAAGTAAATGATGTTTTTAATTAAGGATTAATGTATCGGAAAATCGGGAAATCGGAAAATTCAATAAGTTTCTTTGTTCTCACAAAATCGCGAATCCCGATTTTGCAATGAGATTAAATTAGAGTTTAAACCCTTTTTAAATCTGATTTAAGTAAATGATGTTTTTAATTAAGGATTAATGTATCAGGAAATCAGGAAATTGGAAAATTCAATGACAAGTTTCTTTGTTCTCACAAAATCGCGAATCCCGATTTTGCGATGAGATTAACTTAGAGTTTAACCCCTTTTTAAATGTGATTTAAGTAAATGATGTTTTTAATTAAGGATTAATGTATCGGGAATCGGGAATCGGGATTTCGCTATTTAATTTGTGTTGAACATTTGTTCACTCAAAACTCCGAATCCCGATATCCTGATGTAAATTTAAATTCCTTAAGTTTTAAATCAAAGTCCGTTTAAAAGATTATTTCGTATAATATTGGAAAAATTATATTTGTTTAGAGTTTTATCATTCTTTGTCCAAAAATGAACCATAAAGGCATCGCGAATTCGTCGGAGATGATTTTTTTTCTTTAAGAAATTTATAAAATGCAAAGACTCAAAGATACAAATTTTTTTTTCCTCAAGACAAAAAATTCAAGGTCTGTTTCAACATAGGCTCCAACTGGGGACCTCGTCTCCCTGAGGGACGAGGAGAACATGCAGACTCAGTGCCTTCATTGGGTAATGGGGTCAAGGGTTTATATCTGATAAACTGATCAAGGAGTAAGAAAAGAAAAAGATAAAGACTTTGAAAAGCTTTACAAAATTTCTCACTTATTTGAAATTCAGTTAGAGTCTTCTTCAAAATTTTCCTTCTCGTTCCAAAATTGAATTATTATTGAGATGGTTGGAACAATCTTTAGAATCTCAATAGATTTTGAACATTTCGGCTTGCATCAATCGAAATAAAATTCATCAATTTAAAACTGGGAAGCTCTATTTGACTTAAGATGAATATCCAGTTTTTGAAAAATTGATAACTAGAATAGATTTACAGATAAGTATGACAACCTTACAAATACCTCAGATATTTCCTCACTGCCAGCAGGCCTGTTCAGTACCCCGGTGAAGTTGTTTGTCCCTTTTTATTGAATTTCCTTTCACCGCTTCGAATGCTAATTTTATGTTTAGACATTGGTTCACTGTCAGCAGGCCTATTCAGTACCCCGGTGAAGTTATCTATTTTCTATTTTTAGATGAGGGTAATCATTTAAATGAATTTCCTTTCATCGTCTGTATGACTAGATGGGGGCAATCAATTATGAATTTCCTTTCACCATCTGTCTTATAGTTAGCTCATGCTTACAAAGCGGGGGCAATCAGTGATACTTAATATATCAGGGTTGGTGATCTGTGTAAGATTTTATAATAAAGGTTTGTCAACTTGTTTTAATTATTCTAGCCCAATTTTTCTCAACCTTCAAAACTTCCTTAGTCTGTAGAGAAAAAGGGAAAACCTTTTCAAGGGATCTTCTTTTGAGCAAGCTTAAAAGTTCAGACAAACTGTTAAACAACTTAAGATATACAGAATTAATCTCAAACTTAACTATTTTTAGTCAGAGAGAAAAACATGAAAACTGACCTATCTGAATTCAATCATTTGATAATTTTCAAAGTGAATACAAAATCTCTTCAACTTTGATACAAATTTTTAAAAGATAAAACTGAGGGTATTAAAGGAAACTTTTCAATAATGTAAAACTAGAAAACCTCAGATATAATTTCCAAAATAACTCTGTGGATTTTTTATTTATTTATTTATTTATTATTATTATTATTTTTTTTAATTATTTTTTTTTACAAAATATTTTCTTTTATTTTAATTTTAATTAATTTATTTATTTTATTCCATGTAATGCTTTAAGAATCGTGCATTAACAGGGTCATTTAGGATCTTACCATCTAAATTTTCCAGTAGAAAAGAGTTTTTACCTTCAGAAGATGATATTTTAGAAGGTCCATACCAGATGTGATCAAATTTACCATTTTTACCCAAATCTTCCTTTCAAGCATCCCACCTTAGAACCAGATCTCCTGGAAGAAAGTTTATGTTCTTGGCCTTGCGATCAAATATCAGCTTCATATTATCCTGGTACTTCTGTAGCTTTTCATCTATTACATCCCTGTGCTACTGGACTTCAATCAATTGGTTTATTCTTCTGGTGAGAGGATTTGGCTCTTCCTTCTCATCCTGCCACAGCTTCATTACAGGAAGTGCCAAGTTTATGGGTAATACTACGTCTGTGCCATAAACCATTTGAAATGGTGAGGTTCCAATAGATTTCTTCGTTCCTATTTGATTTGCCCATAAATCATACTTTAAATGTAAGTGCCAAGATCTTTTATTTTCATTTAAGACTTTCTTAATTATGTTGATCAAACTCTTGTTAGAAGATTCAACTAGACCATTTCCTTGTGGATAATATGTTTTGGAATATCCTAGTACAATGTTATATTTTTGACAGAAACTAATCATTGCCATTGACTTGAAAGCCTGAGCATTATCTGTTACTATCTTTCTAGGACATCCAAATCTTGCCAATATATTCTCTTCCAAAAAATCTATAACCACTGAATCAGTGGCCTTCCTGGTGGGTATTTCCTCCACCCACTTGGTAAAATAATCTGTGGCAGTGAGAATCCACCTATGTTGAGCGCTTGAATGTGGGTTTATCTCACCTATGAAATCAAGCCCCCATTGCTGGAAAGGGGCTTCTATTTTAACTGGAACCAACGGCATGGATGATAACTTCTGTTTTCCAGTGAAACATTGACAAGGGTTACAAGCCCTTACCTTAGCATTTACATCAGGGAACAGCTTGGGCCAATAATAAACAGCCCTTAAAATTTTATATGTTGTTGCTCTCCAGGCATGATGCCCTCCGCAGATCCCTTCATGAAACTGACTGATAACTTCCTCTGTCTCTGATTCAACCAAGCAAACTAAGAGTAAACCAAGCGGGTCTTTCCAGTATAATGTTTTCTTAGAAATGCAATATTTAACTGCATGCAGTTTCAATGTTCTAGCTTTGGAAGATGATAATTCATCTGTACATTTCAAAGTTAAAACATATGTTACTATATCTTTATACCAATCATACAAAATGAATTTGTCCTCAATCTTGTTTTCAATTATTTGATCATCGATTTCATTCATATCTATCCATCCTTCTTCCTCTTGGGCGTTGTTCATACCAAGAGCCCGAAAATTAGATTCAGCTAGCAGTCTAGATAAACCCTATCCTTTTACTAATTTAGTTGGTTTAACCTCCAAGTCAAATTCCTGAATTTTTGCAAGCCATCTACCCCTCTTACCGTCACTGTTTGCTTGTACTAAGATGTCCTTTACAACATTGGTAGGTACATATGCAATGATTTTGGAATGAAATACATATGTTCTAAAAGCCTTCAATACTTTAACCATTGTGTAAGCTTGCTTCCCCATTATACTGTATTTAAGCTCAGCGTCTCGGAGGCTTTTACTGAAAAAGGCGATGGGTTTCTCAAAACCCTCTTCATTCTTCTGTAGGAGAACAACAGCCAGCGTATGTTCTGAAGCAAATGAAAAAAATGAAGAACTCTTTTAGATAATCTGGACTTGCTAGTACCAGATCCTCACTTATAACTTTTTTAATGTGAGCAAAGGATGTCTTTTCTTCTGTTGTCCACTTAACCTCGATGTTCTTCCTGAGCATATCTGTAATCAATTTAACAATCTCAACAAAGTTAGAAACAAATCTTCTCAAAAATTTTATTTTTCCTAAAAAAGATTGAATCTCTTTAACATTTCTAGGAATAGCTAATGTTTCTATGGCCTCTACTCTCTTAGGATCGATTCTAATACCATCTCGGGATACTATATGTCCTAACAACTTGCCCTCCTGCATGGCGAAATGAGATTTTTTTGGATTTAATGAAAGAACAAACTTACGACATTTTTCAAAAGTTTGTTTTAAATGAATAATATGCTCTTCATCTGATTTCAAAAACACAGTAAGGTCATCTAGATATATAACTACAAACTTATCTTGTTCGCCGACAAAGGCAATATCCATTGCTCGTTGAAAAGTGGCTCCTGCATTCATTAATCCAAATGGCATTTTATCATACATAAAAGTACCCCAAGGAGTGGTGAATGCAGTTTTTTCCTTATCAGGCTCACTAATAGCAATTTGGTTATATCCTGAAAAGCCATCAATCAAGAACATCCTAGTAGCCCCTACTACTTTCTCCAGGACGTGATCCATTTTTGGTAAAGGATAGTTGTCTTTAAGAGAAGATTTATTTAAATTTCTAAAGTCAACGCATAATCTGATTTCCCCATTTTTCTTTCTCACTGGTACTAGATTGGCAACCCAGTCAGAGTATCTTAAGGGAACAATAATCTTAGCGTCTAAAAGTTTTTTCACTTCTTTCTCAATGACAGGTAATAAGATCGGGTTAAACTGTCTGATTTTTTGCTTGAAAGGTTTGACACCTGGTTTAAGTGGTATTTTGTGTTCTATCACTGAGGTGTCATATGTTTTCAAATCTTCGTATGACCATGCAAACACATCTTTATACTTTTTCAACAACTCTGTATATTTGTTTTTATTTTCTACTAACAAAAATTTAGATAACTTAACCATTTTGGGATTATCTACAGTTCCTATGTTACAGTCTTCAACCTCTTCTGGTTGAGGTTGCAGAGTGGTTTTAGAAGGAATGTCATCTTTATTGAAGAGTCTTTCCAAAGGTATTATACCTTTGGGGATTTGATTATTTTTTAAAACAAGCATCCGATGATTAGCTATTTTATCATGAAAGTCTTTTGCATCTTCACCTTCCTGCATGATCCAAAAAGGATCATTTTGATTCTCCTGATCATTATATGTTTCTGAAAACTCATCTAAAGATTCAAGAAACTTTCTGAGTTGCTCATCATCTTCGAAAACTTGCCAATGTTGTACATTATCAGGTATGGAAGGGCGATGTCTCATTTGAATATGGTATTTTAAATTAAAATCCGTTGGGGGGCTAAACGTTGATGCAGCTTTAGCTAAGGCATCGACCTGTTGGTTTTCGGATCTAGGGACAAAATGGAAATTCACAGCAGTGAAGAAATTCTCGATTAAATCCCATACACAATTTTTATAAGACCTTAATCTAGGATTCTTAGCTTGATACTGTCGATTTACTTGTTTTATGATTAATTTAGCATCACCGAAAACTTCAATTTTTTTAATTTGCATTTTTCTTGCAGCTTCTAAACCAAGTACTAAAGCCTCATATTCACATACATTATTTGTATAGTCTATATACCACTGGAGCCTATAAGAAAAAGGTATCAAAAATTGATCATCAGGTGCAATAAGGATTACTCCAGCCCCAGCTCCAAGATAGGAGGAAGCACCCTCAAAAAACATTTTCCATGTACCAGTATTATATACATTTTATTTTATTTCATTTTTTTGAATTTTTTCTTCTATATCTTTATTATCTACATCTACTTCAAAATCATCATCTAACGATAATATACAGTTCCCTAAATCCTGGTTTGCGATATACACTGGGTGATTTTTAGGATTTTTTGGGTCACTCACAGTGAACGCCATCCGAGTTTCCCTGTATAGATGAGTGAATTGTCCTCCGAAAATAGGGATCGTCGCATATGTCATATCTAACTGGATGGATCCTACAATCTTAGAACCCCATGATCTAGATAGTAGCATTCCATATTTCGGGGGAATATTTGCAACTACCACATCCATAAGGATGCTTTTAGAGGGTATCCGGGCCAAGTTAACCACTAGGTCTTTAATCATCCCTATGCATTTAACTCTCCTAGAATCAAAAGAATATAAATCACCATAGGGTCTTGTGACTTCGAGACCAAGTTTATCCATTATTTCTTTAGGCATGCCATTATGCGAAGCTCCAGAATCCAACATACAGTTGTGTAAAAGGTGATAAAAAATGGTAAGCGTGATATAAAAAGGAGCTATTGTATCGTTTGCCCCTTCTACGTTCAGGCCGAAAAATATGATAGGTTTATCATCTTCTAAGTTAATTGTGTCGGCCTGACTTTCCTTTTCATAAAAATTGATCATTTTAGCTATTTGTTTTCGGTATACTGGATTTTTAGCTAATTCGACAAGGGGGATAGGAATTTTGATCTTGCTTATTTCGTTTTCCAAGTTAAAATTTCCTATGACCTTGTCATTTTCAATGTGTGGGGATTCCATAGCCTTTTTCTCAGTTTTATGTTGTGATGTAACCTTATTTTCTTTTATCGGAGTTTGTGTATTTACAGGTGTAGTTCCTATTGTCTCTAACTGTACAGGGTTATCTGTTGTGTTTCTTTTTGCAGACTGTTTATCTGCAACTTTTGGGTTTTCCTCATTAGTATCATTTCTAAGCAAAACCTTTTTTGTTTGAACGTTAGGAAGATTTTTATTTCTCGGTCTCAGATTATATCTTCCCTGCAAATCAGCAATAATATTATCTGCAACACTTTGATATGTATGATCATCAGTGGCGTTATTGCTAACTTTATCTTCTGATTTATTTTCCTTAATCAAAGATGCTTCATAATCCTGTCTAGATAAATAAGGATATCTATTGTCATCACCAAGATTACTAATATCTTCGTCCAATACTTCAAAATCACCAAAATCCTCTTCTCCAATATAATCTTCACTCTTAAATGGTGCTTGAATTTTTTGATGTTCATTTTTTATCGTTTTATGTGGTCCTTGTGGTTCAGGATTTTTTCGGAAATCTTTTTTGGGAAAATTACCCCTTCTAGGTTTTTCTAACTCCATTTTTGAAATTTTGTTTTAGAGTTGTTGGATGACCCTAGCCATCTCATCTATTCTATCTCCAGCAGATTTTCCTGAACCTGAAGGTCTACCTTGTTCTTTAAGTTTTTTATTTTCTTTATTTACATTTTATGTCTTTGCTTTAAGCTTTCCTGATGCCATCATATTAGATTCAATTTCAACTGCATCATATTGCATTTTGGGGAGATCCAATGATCTTCTCTCCCTCAATAGTAAAGAAAAGTTAGGATCAAAAGCACCAGCATAAGTTACCTTGCCTGAAGGTTGTGAAGGCTTAACTTTAGCTGGAATTTTATTATATAATTTATGAAATATTTGTGTGAATTCCAACACTGACTCAAAATTTTTCTTTTTTAGGGCTCCGAATTCTGTTAGGTAGTAGAGGTGATCTTTTCTCTCACCCCATTGTCTGATAAATGCACTCTCTAGCTCTTCATAAAATCTTAATGACCCAGCTGGTAAGGATCGAAACCAAGTTCTTACCTGTCCCTCAAAAGTTTGAACAAGTAATCTGGAATAAACATCTTCATGTTCTGTTCCAAGTATATCTGCAATTTGATCAAAAAAATTGATGTGTTCTTGTGCAGTCAGATCTCCCTCCCCTGTAAATTTAGGGAGGCTCTTCATATATTTTTCAGGGAGATCATGAAGAGGGGAAGGAAGGACTAGGGGAGCATACCTAGCAACCACTTTGGCAAAAATCACAGGAACTGGGATTTGACCGCCTCCAGGACCACCCCCTCCACCTCCAACACCTCCTCCACCTCCTTGTCCCTCCATGGTTAGGTTTGGAACTGAAGTTGGGACAGTGTGTGGAGAAGATTCTTGGAAGACAGGAGATGAAACTTCGGGAAAAGAAAAAGTGTCAAAAGAGGGTGGAAGCGAAAGTGATCGTTCAAAAGTTTCTGATGAATTTGACTGTGTAAAATTAGGCTGATCTGTAGTATAAATTGAAAAAAGGTTTTGTTTAATTGATTTTCTTGATTTTAAGATTTTTTCCGGATTAGAGACTGGCGAGGTCTGTTTTCTATCCGGGTTTTTTCTGGAGTCACCAAGTGAAAGATAATTTCAGCCTTATAAAGTCTTATGTTCTTGTTCACTATCAACAACAGAAATTGTCAATGTCATTTTTCCCAGGGAAATAATTCATTTCTTCGGTCCCCGGCAATGGTGCCAAAAAGATGTTGTTCCTGAGTTTATGTTTTAAGGCTCTAAAACATACCGTCAAGGCATCCGAAAAAGGTTTTTATGATAAAACTTTAAAATAAAGAAACAAAGAAAGACTAGATCAGATTCAGTTTCTCAACTGTCTCTGTCTTGCTTCTCGTTGCTCTTGGATGCTTATATCATGTTCAATTGCAGCCCATGATCTTTCTAACTCTTCCCTATTGGTTGTTGTTTGCAGAATGGTGTTAAATAAGTTCAGGGCAATGCTGGTTTGATCCTGAAGACCAGGTTCTACGTTTGGTTGTCTACCACTAAGGACTGTCATGGGTGATAGGGTTTTAAAAGGTTTTTTATCAGTTGGTTACTTCAGATTTTCAGAGAAGATATTAATGAAACAACTTTAAAATCTAAAACAGTAATGTAAAAACACAATCAAGGCCGTTTCCTGGTTTTGCAACAATTTTGAAATTGTAAACAATCGATCACAATATAATGAAATATAAGGCTTTTATCTAGAAATAATCTTATACTTCAATGAATAATAATGAAAGAAAAACAATATTTCTAACAGAATTAGATATTAAGGAACAAAAGGTTTACAGGTCTTAAAATCACTAAAGTAATTTAAGAGGAAATATTGTAATACATTCAACATCCAAACCAGTCTGAAATAATAAACAATAATGCATATAATTCCAAATTGATTCACTTGTTAGAAATGCACATTAACAAGAAGATTTAACAAAGTATGATAAACAAGGGAAGAAACATAGTCACAAAATTGCAGGATCCAGAATCTTGTTGCGGTTTATATTCCTATAAACTTCAAAGTTGATATTACAAAAATTGCCCTTCTCCAAAATTTCTGAAGCCTCGTTTCAGCCTCTTGAAACTTTATTTATACATTTCTATCAAAGTATTTCATTGGTAACTAACCAACTTCCTAATATTTCAGTTGCATGAATTAATGTCAATCGTTTACAATTTATTTCAAAATAATGAAAATAAAAGTATTTACAAAGTTTTAAGTTCGTATTGAAGAACTTTCTTTATCTGCTTCAATGTATTGAACATATTTCTCTAAAAAGTTTACCAAGACCTTAGGAGCCTCAGGTACTTCATTTGATTCAAAAGAGAAGAAACTTCTTTGTAAGCATGGCAACTGGCTTCCTATTGTTTTCTCTGTGAATTTAATTTTCTCCAATTTCGAACTTGAAGCTATCATCCACTTATCAATTTCTGCAATGTTGACCACTTTAATATTTGAGATTTCCGCTTTCTTTTCTTCAAGTTCTTCTTTTATTTTCAGCTGATACCTGTTAATGTTGATTTCTCCTAACAACTCGGAAAAGTCATCTGTCCCGATATGTACTGCATCTTTTTCAATAAAATTGAAGATATTTTGACAATCTTCATTGATTCCTTTTGTAATTCTTTTATATCCTTCCAGTTTTGTTTCCCAAACTTTTATCATTATATCTCCTTTCAACTGCTCTGAAATGGATAATTTCTGTGATTTTCCAGTTTCTTCTTTTTGTAAAGAAGTTATTATCTTTTGGAAAGGATTCCTTGCTGCTTTAGTTTCCCTTTCTTTTTGTACTATCTTTTCCATAGACCTCTTAGATTCTTGAAAATAATTCTGGATGATTTCCAGATTACAGAATATATTCTGTTGTTCTTCCTCAATATTTCCATATATCTGTGATGCTTTAGTTTTGAACTGTTCAATTTCAATCACTTGATTGGTAATTGAAATGATTTTATCTTGCAGAGATTTATTTTCATTGCCCGGCTTTTGCACTTGTTCTTGAGTAACCTGTATCATGTTTTTCGCCTCACCCAAATTTTCATTTAACTTTTGGATTTCTTGGATGTCTTTGATTATAGCTTGTTCTATACCTTTTTGTATTTCCCAGCCAATAATTTTTTCATTTTCCTTTAATATGTCCTGCAGCTGAATTATTTCCTGATCCTTTTGCTTTAGCATAGTGGTTAGGTTTCCTACAGAATACATATTGGCTGATGCTATTACACCCATGGTTCCTGCTAGATCTGTAGCAAATTCTCCTTCATTTAACTTCTTTCCATCTATGATAATTTTATGTTTTTTGATCATTCTTTCTCCTATAGGATGCAAGTCCTGTTTCAAGACAAATCTTCGTTTTTTAGTGAAAAAATAATTAGATGGAGGGATTTCATCTCTCGTAATCATCTCTAAATCACTCACATATATAACTCCTTCATGAGGGGTTCCAAAGGTAGACTGAAGTGGAGTCAATGCTGTAATAGGACTGTTGAGTTCCTGTGAAGTTGTTCCCCCAACATTCTCTAGGATATCATCTAGAATTATTGGGCTTGCTTCAATTTCTTTTCCTTTTTCTATCTGTGATTCTCTGGTCTGAGAACCCTCTGTATTCTGAGAAGGATTTTCAGAATCTTTCAATTTATCTTTGTCACTTGAATTATATTGAATGATGGTTTCAAACCCCGGAGGAGTTGTTTCTTGCTCTTGCGCTGATGTTGACATTTCGCCTTATAAAATCTTTGGCAGACATTGTCGTCTATTTTTTTGAAAAGATGTAAACCCCACTTGTGCATCAGGTGACAAGGTTTTCACTCTGCTCTGAACTTCCTCATAAGATTTAGCATTTCTAAAAACATCATCATAAACTGAAACTTCATGTTCATATGCTTTCAAATCACATTGTGTGAAATGCCGACTGATTATTTGGTATGGGTTGTGTTTCCTGTGCTCTATATTTGCTAATTTCACTTCATTCATCCATTCGGCCTCTGCCTTAGAATGGCCTATGTTTAATAAAACAAATTTTCCTAGATAAATAGGAAAAGATGACCATGCCTTTTTCTATTGAGCTTTTAATTCTAGCCCAATACCACCATTTACCAACTGATAAGCCACTTCTCTGCATGTTAACCTGTTTGGTAAAATTTTTGGAAGTACATGAGGTGGAATAGAATAGCCATAAACTATCACATAGTAAAAATTTTCCTCAATGAACCAGTCAGCGACTGACTTGAGATTTTCTATGATGGTATTTGAAATGCGAGGTGGTTCACATCCAAAGAATATTCTGTGTAGAGGGATAATTACATAATGACAAACCTCATAAAAAGCATTTTCTTCCCAGAGAGATGAATGGTACTTATGAACAGCCTCTGGGCAAGAAACATTCCAACTCCAATTCATTAATGAGAAAGGAGTCATAAAACAAATTGCATCCATGATATAAGATGACATATAAAATGACACTGGCTGTCCTTTTGACCTAGCTGCTTTGTAATTCATAACCTCTAATGTAAGGTTATCTGACAAAATTTTGTGCCAATTAAAACTACGTCCCTCTGAAACTTCCTCTAAGAAAGGTGTCCAGTCTGCATTAAAATGAAAAGGATCCTTTCTCCCAAAAAGTCTACATAACATCATTGCTACATACACCATATATTCATTTAAGGAAGCGGTGGCATAAATTCCATGTAAATCGGCCCTAAACTTGTTTTCATCTCTGGCCCATCCTCTTATCATGTCAAGGTATGTTTGGCCACCTTCAATGCACTCTTTTTTTTGAAAAGAAGCTACAAACTCATAATTATAAGTGTGTCTATAATTTGGTGAGAGCTTATACATTACTTGGATATGTTCAGGCCTGAATGAGCCGATAACAGCTCCTTGCTCGTTCAGAATACTTTTGGTCGGAACGTCTACTTTATCCAGAGCCCAGGCGACCATATTGGTATATGAAGCAAGTATTGGACGTGCAACAACCTTCTGTAGTTCAGTCTCGACGATATCTCAGAGATGATTATCTGAATCGGTGGTCGCATACTTCAGTTCATCTTCTAGTATTTCGGCAATTCCATTCCATGACTTGACAGAGTGTACCCCAGATGCACTAGTGTCTTAAGTAATATCACCTTCGGGTTGCTCCTCATTTTTCTTCGAAGCCTTTTTGGGTGCCATAGCTCTGTGTTCACTTGAAAACCTGTAACAGAGCGGAATTTAGCTTCGAATTTGAGAATGTAAACGTTTCAAAAATTACTTCGAATATATCATAAAAGCATGGGGATTTGTACTTCTGTTGTGAAATTAAGGATGTTAAATGCAAAAGATATTTCCAAAGATATTCATTTAATATTTGTACTTTTGATATCTTGGTATTTTCGAATATAATAGAACTTACCAAATTGGATAATTGTCGTATTAAAGATCATTTATCAAAACTTTAAACCTTAAACCTTGTTTCTAAGAATGATTAATTAGCGTTAATCTTGATTTAAATTTGAAAACATTCTTATCGGAGTTTCGGAACTTTGGATGTCAAGGAAACAAGTCATCGAAGAATCCCGATAGCCGAAATCGCAATGTATTATTTAAGTTAAAATCTTTTTATTATCTTAATTAATCCAGATTAATAATTTTTTGGGATTTCATTCATCAGGAAATCGGGGATCGGGAAATCGGGAAATCCATTGTCATGAAAATTGCTACTCACAAAACTGCGAACCCCGATATCTCGATATGATTATTTACTCTTAATCATGCTTAACAATAATTAGATTAATTCCAAACCTCACTTAAGGATTAACTGAAAGCGGGGATCGGGAAATCGGAAAATTCAATGACAAGTTTCTTTGTTCTCACAAAATCGTGAATCTCGATTTTGCGATGAGATTAACTTAGAGTTTAAACCCTTTTTAAATCTGATTTAAGTAAATGATGTTTTTAATTAAGGATTAATGTATCGGGAAATTGAGAAATCGGAAAATTCAATGACAAGTTTCTTTGTTCTCACAAAATCGTGAATCCCGATTTTTTGATGAGATTAACTTAGAGTTTAAACCCTTTTTAAATCTGATTTAAGTAAATGATGTTTTTAATTAAGGATTAATGTATCGGGAAATCGAAAAATCGGAAAATTCAATGACAAGTTTCTTTGTTCTGACAAAATCACGAATCCCGATTTTGCGATGAGATTAACTTAGAGTTTAAACCCTTTTTAAATCTGATTTAAGTAAATGATGTTTTTAATTAAGGATTAATGTATCGAGAAATCGGGAATTGGGATTTCGCTATTTAATTTGTGTTGAACATTTGTTCACTCAAAACTCCGAATCCCGATATCCCGATGTAAATTTAAATTCCTTAAGTTTTAAATCAAAGTCCGTTTTAAAAGATTATTTCGTATAATATTGGAAAACTTATATTTGTTTATAGTTTTATCATTCTTTATCCAAAAATGAACCATAAAGGCATCACGAATTCGTCGGAGATGAAATTTTTTCTTTAGGAAATTTATAAAATGCAAAGACTCAAAGATACAAAAACCAATTTCCTCAAGACAAAAAATTCAAGGTTTGTTTCAACATTAGGCATGGTGAGGAAAGGTCTAGGTCTAGTTTATGGTCTAATTCTAGGTCCAGGTCTGGGTATAGGTCATGGTCTAAGTGTAGGTATAAGTCTAGGTCTAGGTCTAGGTCTAGTTATAGGTATTGGTATGCCTTTTCAGGTCTAGGTCAAGGGAATTTATTTCCTTACCATGCCTTGCCTTCCAATCTACCACTCTTACTAGAATGCGAGTGTGTGGGAGGGAGAGAGAGGAGGACAAAGAGGGGAGGTAGAGAGTGACTATGTTAGAGTGTGGGAGGGAGAGAGAGGAATACATAGATGGGGGATACAGAGTGCGTGTGTGAGAGTGTGGGAGGGAGAGAGAGGTAGACAAAGAGGGGAGGTAGAAAGAGGTATACAAAGGATGGAGGTAGAGATTGAGTGTGTTAGA
>ML827921.1:46195-67488 GCA_009831015.1 Picea engelmannii
GAGGTAGCTCTTGTTCTATTTCATGTACTTTATGACTTTCCTCGCATTGAATCTCTTCAAGATTTTGTCTTTTGATGAAGTCTGCATCATTTGTTTGACCATCTGGAAAATAAGCATAATCAGGTCTTCTTGTATCTGTGTTTTTGTCTCGATCACCCCATTCTTCTTCAAATATATCATGCTCCAGTGTTTCCTTAGACGATGTGAATGGCTGATCCAGGCTTGGAGAGTTTCCTTTGCTACCATATTTCTTTGTTATGATGTCACATAATGAATTTACTCCATTATATGCCTCGGGAAATTTCTTGGGTCAACATATAATTGGGGCTCTCTTGATAATTTTGCAAAACAACATCAAACTCTCCCTTCTTTGTATGCAAAGTCCAATTAGGAACTCAAGATAGTAGCAATGTTTAACCAACTATTCACAAAACTTCTTGTCTTCTTCAATGCTCTCCTTAAGTGCTTGGTAACTTTTTTCACTTGAGACATCATCATAATCATCCTCAACTGCTTGCTCCTTAATTATGTATTCATCACCTTCAATAGGATTTATGAAGAATCCCTCTTCTAAAAGGGCTCTTGCAAGATCTTGAAGAGTGTCTTCAAATCTGGGAAATCTCGGCCCCCAAGGCTTGAGAAATTCTTGAACGAGAATTGCAAGACATGATATACTCTTTAGATTACAAGAATGCTTGACCTAGTTCTTCTATGTTTCCTCTAGAGATAATAAAAATAGTCTTATTAGCACATTTTCATGTATCGCATTTATCTCGGAAGTGTATTTGGAAAATTTTACAACATGTGCAATGGCTGAAGATGGATTTCCATTAAATTTTGTAACATCATTTCCCCAATCCACGAGATAGCGATTTGGGTATCCATGAACATTCTTAATATCAAGAGATGGAAACATTTCATGAAGTTTCCATGGTGCCATGATTCCTTCATCTGTGAATATGCACATTTAAACAAGATCTAAACATAATATGATACCTTTCAAAAAGGATATGAGTGGAGTTGCCAGATGAGTCCTCTAGACAAGGCTCATCAAAATGTGTATAATAAAAAAGGATTATTTCCTTGATGGAGTCGCTAGGTAAGTTATCTAAGTAAGGAATTGAAGTGAGCTTACCACAAAAGTGTTGAAACATAGACTTCAAAATTACAACAAGAATCACTCAATTCTCCCCCGCAACGATGCCAAAATGCTATCACAAAATCTAGCACTTGTGAAAAGCCTTCACAAGATGCTTGACTAGTATAAAATAGGGAAGTAATTGTCACTGTCACTTAGGAAAGTACGTCCCTCGCTTTAGTGAAGGATAAAGGTCCAACACAAGGGAGGCTCAACCTCAAGGGATCCTATAGCAAGCTAAAGGCAAGTCACTAGCCCCCTATATTGATTGCTTGATTAGCTAGGGTTGAGTTAGGGGAAAGATCAAAGTGAGACAAGGTGAGTTGAGTGAGGTGTTGTTAAGACAATTAATGATGTTATCTAAGCTAAGAAAATGAAGAAAGATGAAAGATTAAATAAATTGTAGAGAAATACTAGATACTTATTCATACACCAAGTTTATAACAACAATAATATATTATCTTTAAAATCAACAAGAAAGTGAATGAATGTTAGAAATAGGGAAGAATAACATAAAATATACCTTTTTAAAATTTCTGTTAGCTAGACCAGCAAGAACAAAGTAGATCTAAAACACTACATTTAGATCTGAACTATACAAATATTTCTGAGTATGTAAAGCAGTTAGATTTGAACTATAAGAATATTTTTGAGTATGCATAACAGTTAGATTTGAACTAAACAATATTTCTGAGTATTGCAAATCAATATATCTAAACCTAAACAATATTTTTTAGTATTGCACACTAGTAGATCTAATCCTATAGATCTAGAACATTAAGCATTTCAAATAATAGATATGAGCATAAATGAATCAAACTAAAGTGAACTGTAACTTACCTCTGAAGATTACCTCAGTGTAATGAAGAAAATCTTGACAGACATGTGAAATGTTAAGCCTTCGAAGTTATGCTCAGATATAGTCTTGGACTCATAGATCAACCACTAAGAATTAGATCTCTATTAGAAGATAATATAGGACTGTTATTGCCACCATAGAAAAACCTCAAGGAAAGGACAACAAACCCCAAACATATTTCTGGAAGTAAACCCTTGTGACAACAAGAGAAGGACATTCTGGAGGTTACAGATCCCCACTCAAAAGGAGGATGACTTCCTACTGAAAAGGGGCTAGAATCTCAACAAGATAGCCATGACCCTCATGGGTATCAGATCTGCACAGAGTAGGGGACGACAACCTTCAAAAGAGGGCCTGCTACTTAGAATAGTGCCATCAGCTTGAAGACTGATGAGTGGAGGGTGGCCGACATCATCTAGTGAGGTAGAAGCAGATGAAGGATGGATCGGTAGCAACAAACAACACAGAGATGAAGCACCCTCAACTCAACATCTAATCAAACCCTCAACCCAACATAAAGTCAAACCCTCAACTCAATCACTTTCCAACACCTAGAATGAAACCAAATTGAACAGTCAAGGGAGGCCGCAACACTTAGAATGAAATCTCAAAGCAATCAGCCACATAGCATAGGAGAGTGAATGAGTGAATAGAAAAGTGAGGGAAAGGGTTTCTATTTATAGTTTTAGATTAGGGCTTAGGGTTATAAAAATATAATTAATATAATGACATATTAATTAATATAAATATTAATTTAATATGTCACATTCAAATTTTAATTAATATTTCTATTTTAATCTTATCAAGCCCTAAAAACAAAAATACAAACCCTACTCAAACGCAAATTCAAAAACTAAAGGGTGAAGAACAAACAAGGGGTTAAGAGAGGGCAAATGGGTTTTCTTAGTGGCAACACATGTCCATATGATTCTCAAGGTGACCAATTAACTTTATCATCATTGCATAAGTGTTACACCACACAATGTGGTCATGCCCATCTTCATAGTCTCTTCTAGGTCCTATGGACCATCCTGGGAGAGAGGAAGAGGATCACACACCAACACATCTTGGTATTACACCAAGATCTACCTGGTCAAAGACCAGGTTGCCCCATAACACATCTGGGGTCTTACCCACCAAGGTACAAGACCAAGGATCAACCCATGCTTTAGGCATGGGTACCCTAGAACACATCTAGGGGCCCTAGACATATCTAGGGACTTATATCAACCACCAAGGAACACATCCAAGGATCAATCCAGGCTTAGGGAAATGATTCCTTGGAAGACATCCAGGGGCCCTAGAATACATCTAGGGTCTTTACTGCTTGGTCCCAGACCAAGAATCCCAGTCATCTACTCGGGGCCCTAACAAGGGTCTTTCTGCTTGGTCCCAGACCAAGAACCCCAGTCATCTACTGGGGGCCCTCACAAGGGTCCTTTTCAATGACTGTAATTGCTTGGTCCCAGAGCAAGAACCCCATGAGTGTACAAGGGGCCTTAGTCCACAACTAGGGTCTTTTGCCATCCTCCAGGAGAACGACTCTTGCAACTGCATTAAATTCAACACTCCCTCTCAGCAAGAGAGACATTCTCAGCAACACCAAGCTTGTCTTGAAAGTACACAAACTTTGTCAAGGACAGTGGCTTGGTCAAAATATCTGCTGTCTGCTCTTGTTAGAATGTGCTCGTTTTACCATAGACAATATCACTATTGTCGTCCAACCATAGGTCGAAGCCACCCTCTGAGCACCTTGACCTTGACATAGAAAAACATCCTGGTAGCAAACCAATAGCCAAGCAAGGCTAAGAAGTAACCAAAGCTGATCAGAGAGTCCAACCCAGAAATATAGAAACAATAGACTTCAGAACTGGCGGCAACACCTTCTCCAGAACTTGCGCACAAGACTGCCACACTGCAGTGCGCACAAAATTTTCTCTCTGGGATTCTGAGAAGTGTGTGTAAAGTGAAGACTGGCGCCTTGTATTTATACTGGCTCTAGCAGACTGTCTGGGCCGACTTCTCATTCTAGGTACTAATTAATTCATATTAATTATCTCTCTTAGTCGACATCTCTTCTAGGGTTACATTCACTTCTTTTCTTGCTTCCAGAATATTCTAATCTTGTCAAAGGTCACAATGGAGGTTGATACCTCCCGGAGCTACCATAATATCAATACTCCCTCCTAGCTAGGAAGGTATAACTAATAATGGTCTTGAGCACAAATAGACCATTCTACTGGTAGCATCACGAGCACCGTCATTATTATCCAATTAGATAATATCCATGACAACTTGTACAATGCCAATTGATAGAACACAACTGTGTTTATCCATAGTAGTACACAACTTCTCGATCCGTGACACATAGTCACAAACAATGGAACATATCCACAACAGTAGCATACTTCTATTGTCTGGAGATATATAGTCTCCATAGTAATCATATCAACTGATATCAACTTGCACAGAAACAATCTTATGATATAAACTGAGTCATTTGGGCCATTCTTGCACTCACATTTGTGAGATCTGGAAGAGCATCTACCCTCAGAGTAGAACATCAATGATGGGCTATTTGGACTATTCTTCTCAAGCAAGGAAGAATAACTGTCCTAATTTTTGAGCCTGGACCCTTCCCTATCCCGGGCCATTCCTCCGGTACTAAACAAAGTGCAACCTAGAGAGAATGAGTCTGCTCTAGGGAAAGCATGTCCTTGATTGCTGAAACTGGACCATTCACCTATCTGGGCCATTCCTCCGGCACTAAACAAAATGAAACTTGGAGAGAATGAATCTGCCCTAGGGAATGACTGTCCAGACCATTTCCTAAGGAAATGTCTATCCTGCACCAACCTCCAAAATAGATCATTCTTTGAAACTGCTCACAATTATGAGCTTCGAAAGAATGACTGTCCAGCGAGGCGGACCGGTCTTCTTGACCACTGCTAAGAGTGACCGTCAAGAAGAGAGACTGTCCTAGACCATTCCCCATGTTAACCACAATGGGAAATCGTTGTCTATGGTACACCAACAATCAATCGAACCATTTTCATTACGAAAATGACCGTTCGATCTAGACCATGCCTGTCTGTCAGAAATCTCAAACCACTTTCTGAACTGGAAAGGAACTGCTCAAGCTGGACCATTTTCCAAACCTGAAAATGATTGTCCTCAATTCAATGATATGTCAGTGCTCCCTCCCAACCTGGAGAGCCATTTCTTCCCTTTCAGCTAAGGGAGTTATTTCCACGATCCCCAATTTGTCTCAGAAATATGCAAACTTTATTATGGACAGAGGCTTTGTTAGGATATCTGCTGTCTGCTCATCTATGGGGATGTACTAGAGCTTTACTTCTCCTTCCTCGACTTTATCTCGAATAAAGTAGTATTTGATCTCAATATGTTTCGACCATTCATGAAACACTGGGTGTTCTGATAGCCTTATACAACTCTGATTGTCACAATGTATTATGGTCGAATCTGGACCCTGATCAAATAATCCAGAAATCAACTTTCTTAGCCATATTGCTTCTGTACATGCCTCACATGCTGCTATATATTCTGCTTCTACTATGCTGAGTGTGACAGACTTCTGTTTCTTGCTGCCCCAAGATATCATAGCAGAGACCAAGCTGAAACACATCCCTGAAGTGCTCTTTTTGTCTTCTGCACTTCCTGCCCAATCTGAATCTGTGAATCCATGAAGCTGTATATCACTGGATGCTGTACATATTAACCATAGTTTAGTGTCCCACAAATATACCTTAAAACATGCTTTGCAACTGTCCAATGCTCATGGCTAGGTTCCACTTCGAACTGGCTTAGTGTGTTCACGACAAAGCAAATGTTTGGTCGAGTATTTACCAAATACATTAATGACTCAATCAATTGTCGATATAGTGATGGATCTACTGGATCAGAATATGCGTCTCTTACTTTTCTTATATTTGTGGTCATAGGAGTGTCCATGGATTTGCAATCCATCATTCCGAACTTCTGAAGAATCTTTATTGCATACTTTCCTTGTCCAAGGAATACTTCACCACGCTTCTGCCATACTTCTACTCCCAAGTAGTAATGCATGAGACCAAGATCTTTCATGTGAAACTCATAATATAGTTCCTTTTTGCACTGGATGATGAGAGACTCTTCACCTGTTAGGAATAGATTGTCGACATATAGCAGTAGAATCATAGGTGCATTGTTCACGACTTTGTAGTAAAGATTTGGATCTCCATGACTTTTGGAGAAACCAAGTCTCATTAGGTAGTTGTTTGTTCTGGCATACAAAGCTCTTGGAGCTTGCTTGAGTCCATATAAATATTTCTTTAGTTTGCAAACATGAGTATCTCTGGAATGTACTTCAAACCCTTGAGGTTGTTCAATGTATACTTCTTATTCGATTGCTCCATTGAGGAAAGCTGTCTTTACATCCATATGATGTAAACTCCATCCCATGGAAGTGTCAAGAGACATGATACCTCTAATGGAAGTATATCTGGCAACATGAGTGAATGTTTCATCATAGTCTTCTCCCTCGTTTTGGGAGAACCCTCTAGCTACAAACCTTGCTTTATATTTATCCACGCTTTCGTCTACTGCATGTTTTATCTTATATACCCATTTTGAAGTTACTATTGATTTTTCTTTAGGTCTAGGCACAATTTCCCATACATTATTTTTCATGATGGACTAGTGTTCATCTGTCATGGCTTCTTTCCATTCTTTCTTTTGAACTACCTCCTAAAACGTGGTAGGTTCTTCATCTAGAACCTTTGTCATACATGCTGTACAATTGGAGAATCTCTTGGGCTTCTTACTTTTTCTGAAGGTTCCACCTGGGGCCTTGAGTCTTTCTTCTTCTTGTAGGGTAGATTCAAGCCAAGCTGGTCCTTTCTTGGTCTTAGGTAAAGTGTCTGAATCAATAGTCTCACATGGTTGCATTGGATGATCAAGTTGTTTCTTTTCTTCACTCTGGTTTTCTGGAAGATATGTGCCTCAATAGGCTCTTCATACTCTTCTTCTTCTATGGATTTCTTGAAAGCCATCTTTTCATTGAAGGTCACGTCTCTGCTGACTTCAATCTTATGTTGTTCTGGGATATAGATTCTATAAGCCTTGGAAGATTCACTATATCCCACAAATATGCCCTTCTTTCCCGAGGGTTCTAATTTATTCCTTTTGTCCTTGGGAATGTGAAAGTAAACATGGCATCCAAATATTCTTAAGTTTTCCACATTAGGTTTCTTCCCTAAGAAGTCTTCTTCTAGAGTCATGTCCTTCAATATGCGGTGAGGACTTATGTTCCGAACAAATCTTACTGTCATGGCTGCTTCTCCCCATAAGAACATAGATAAACCTTGATCGTTTAGTAGTGCCTTCACGGTTTCTTCAATAGATCTGTTCTTCCTTTCTGCTACACCATTTTGTTGAGGATTATGAGAAACAATCAACTCCCTCCTAATCCCTGTAGATTTTCCAAAGGCAACGAATTCCTTTGATGTGTATTCTCCTCCATTATCTTTTCTCAAGGTCTTGATTTTCTTGTTTGCGAGGTTCTTTATCTCTGCTTTGAATTCTTGAAACTTGTTGAATACTTCATCCTTTGTCTTCAGGAGATATAACCAAGTCTTTCTTGAGTAATCATCTATGAAGATTACATAGTAAAGAGAACCTCCTAGAGATTTGACTGGCATCAGACCACAAACATTTGAATGTATTAGATCTAGAATCTCCTTAGATCTATTGTTGCTGCGTGGGAATGGTTTCTTGATATTCTTTCCAAGAGCACATCCCTTGCAAATTCCTTCATGTGTAGACTGTAATTCTGGTATTCCTTCAACCATATTTTTGAGAAAAGGCAATGCTTGATAGTTAATATGAGCATACCTTTTGTGCCAAAGTTCATTGGGATTGACTTTTGTTAATGTTTAAGCCATTATTATAGTTCTTTGCATTTCAATAGATAACAACAACATAAGACAAGATAACTGAGAAATACACAATCACAAGAGACACATCATTTATCCCGGGAAACCCTCTAGGGGAAGAAAACCCAACAAAACTTCCTTATTATAGATAACCAATACAATGCCAAGAGATAACTTAAGCTAATACAAAATATCCTCTCCCAAAGATGCGCCTCTCTCTCTCTCTCTTCTCTTTACTGCAGCTTCAAAACTTGTCTCTCAATGAACAAGTGAGATGTGTCTAAGTGAGGTGCTAGGCTAGCCTTCTTATTTATACTAATCTAGCACGTGTGAAGTGTCTCTTCACTGGCAGGGCCGACTTCTTAATCTGGGTGGTTATAACCACCTTTATTATATTCCGGGGCCTCTTTGATATATTTTGGGGCTGAATTCTTCTTTTGCCTATTACAATTATATTATGACCAATTCACAAAAGGGGATTTGGTCCTTTTACAATAGCTGACATGATCAATCCACAATGGGGATTGATCCAATGAATAATATATCAAATAATAATTAGAATACACTTCATAGTTACATTATTTCAACAACTTCATCATGTATAGGAGCTTCTTCATTTTGTTCTAGTAGTCTATATAGATTTCCTTCACGGGTTCCAATAACCCTAGCATTCTCTATGCTGGAGTCTTTGTGCCAAGATAACACTTTTCCATCTACGAAAGCTATTCTGTTTCCTTTGTATTCTAGGCAAGATATGGATACAAGATTCTTTTCTAAACCAGGTACATATAAGACGTTGCTCAAATGAACATTGTTACATGTTTTCAATTTGACGGAGGCTTGTCCAAGTCCTTCGACTGGGCAAGTGCTTTTGTCTCCAAGCTCTACCTTGTACGATGTCTTTCTTTCATTTAGATTTGAGAGTCTGGCTTGA
The DNA here is from genome assembly GCA_009831015.1 of Picea engelmannii. Taxonomy (NCBI): domain Eukaryota; kingdom Viridiplantae; phylum Streptophyta; class Pinopsida; order Pinales; family Pinaceae; genus Picea; species Picea engelmannii. The sequence continues at coordinate 55,060 of ML827921.1, forward strand.
TCTCCCGTCATATGCCTATAATCTCCACTGTCAATTATCCACATGACATCTTCAATTGTTCCTACAAGTGATGAGTAGTGTAGATGACTAGTCTTTTCATTCATGACTTCGGTTGACTGGTGACTGGTTACACTTTGATCCAAAACTTCAACTTTGACATTTATGTCTTATGAGAGTGCTAAGAGGTGCGATGGACTAAGGTGCACTTGAATACCTTCTTCTTGAGCGAGATGTTCCATCATAAGGTGCTGGATCGGGGTTTTAGGGTTTCTGCAACTGCACCTGCTAGTAACCCTAGTGGCAGTGTCTTGGAAGCTGCTCCTACTAGTAAAACCTAGTAGAAGTTCTTCAACGAGCTTAATATCCTAATGGCTATGCTTCCTACCAATGGTCAGACTGAATGAAGGAGGTGTGGGCCCATAACCTGTTAGAATGTGCTCGTTTTACCATATACAATATCACTATTGTCACCCAACCATAGGCCGAAGCCACCCTCCGAGCACCTTGACCTTGACAGAGAGAAGAATCCTGGTAGCAAACCAATAGCCAAGCAAGGCTAAGAAGTAACCAAAGCTGATCAGAGAGTCCAACCCAGAAAGATAGAAACAATAGACTTCAGAACTGGCGGCAACACCTTCTCTAGAACTTGTGTACAAGACTTTCAGATTGCAGTGCGCACAAGTGTCTCTCTGCGATTTTGAGAAGTGTGTGTAAAGTGAAGATTGGCGCCCTGTATTTATATTGGATCTAGCAGACTGCCTGGGCTGACTTCTCATTCTGGGTACTAATTAATTCATATTAATTATCTCTCTTAGTGGACATCTCTTCTAGGGTTACATTCACTTATTTTCTTGCTTCTAGAATATTCTAATCTTGTCAAAGGTCACAATGGAGGTTGATACCTCCCGAAGCTACCATAATATCAACAACTCTATTGTCGGAACATACTGAATACTGAGAATGTTCTTCTGCACTATGTCTCGAACATAGTGATATCTTATCTCAATGTGTTTTTTCATAGAAACATATGAATCACAGAGAGCTTTACACAACTCTGTTTATCATAGTGGATTACTGTGGGTTCCAACTCAACACTGAAAAAATCTGAGAGTCTCACTTGCAACAAAGTATTATGCTTCTACAGTGCTTTGGGCTATGGAGCCCTATTTCCTGTTGACCAAGAGAACATAGTTTAACCCAAGCTCAAAAAATAGCCGGAAGCACTCTTTCAATCCACTGTACTGATCATCCAATCTGAATGTGTAAAACCATGAAGCATTTCACCGCCATTGAAGTGTATCTAGGCCCATAGGCTATAGTTTCTCGAACATATCTTAGAAAAGGTTTGACAACAATCATAAGAATATGCTGTGGTTCACACATGAGTTGGATGAGGGAATTCACTTCATGATAAATATCTGGTCTGGTGTGTATAAGATACATCAAGAACCCAATGAGGTCTTCTGGATCTAAAACTGTAGCTTGATCTTTTAACTTCTATAGTTTGTAAAAGATCGATGTGGATATGGGCTTATAGTCCAACATGCCAAGTCTGCAGAGCATATCAACTGCGTAATTTTCTCTTGTGAGAGAAGCATCTCACTTGTTTTTTGCCACACCTCTAAGCTCAGAAAGTAATGTAAAAGAACCAAGTCTTTCATTTCAATTTTTGCTGAAGAGCTCCCTCTTAGTCTGAGCTGTCAATAAAATTTCCTTTCCTGTAAGGAACAGATCATCCTAAGACAACAAGATGATTTTGTACAATCTTTATATAAATATTAGGATTTGCAATACTCTTGGTGAACCCAAGACTTTGTAGAGAGACTGTCAATACTTTCATATCAATCTCTTGGAGCTTCTTATAATCTATGGGATTCTTTCCCATGGATAGCCTCTTGCTCAACTTCACTGTTAAGAAAAATCAGTCTTAACATCTATCTAGTGAAGTTTTTCAAATAAAAAACTGCGACAAGAGAGATAAGGATCCTAATGGAAGTAAGGATATTGTCATAGATAATCCCTTCTTTCTGAGAGAGGTCACTAGTCACAAATTTAACCTTAATACTGCCATCTGCTGTAGGTCATAGTCTAACTCATATGCAGGGATTGTTTCCTCCGAGTCTCATAAAATGTCTACCTCCCTACATGTGCAAATTGGCTCCCTCTGAACCTATAAGATCCTTTCACTGGTGTCATATCTCTTCAAGATGTTCTTGGTGCCAGTACCAAGTTTAATATGAAAATTTGAGTTAGACTTGTTGAGATCCTTTGCCAAGGATAATGGCTCAATTTAAATCTAAGGAATCTTGATCAAAAGGAGATATCTATAGGGTTCCCAAAACAAGGAAAAATACCCCAACTATTAGGATAATTTGATGGACTCCTTAACCAAGAAAATAACCCAAGGTTACATGTTGTCTTTCATATCAGAGATAATAGACCAACATACTGCTGGGTTTCCAAATTAGGGAGAAAGACCTAGCTTACATCAATTTATAATAAGTATGTGGTGAGATCACAATTTCCTTGGTCATATAACAAAAATACACATGAGATTCTGACAATATTCCACAGATTCATAAATATGCCAGGAAGGTAAACATAACTTTTCTTGTTATCATTTTTAGTCACAAGAATGAATGTAAATGGAGTATCCATGAACTTGCTTAGGCTGAAGACATACTTGTACTTTGCATCTTGTTACCAACTCAAACTATCTAAGACATCTTCCGTGTATGCAGATGTTTGATATAAATCTGTTAGTTCAAGTAATTCCATATCCTTAAGAGATTATCCCACTATCATGTGGATAATACATTATTCATCCATATGCAACGAGTTAACAATATGTCTTAAAGAATGAGGCCAAAGACTACATTGTCCCAGATTATGTTCTTACAAAAATCAACCCTCGAATGTTTTTCTCAAAGCCAAGTACCAAAGTCATTGCCAAGTTTCTACCACTCAATGTACCGTGGTTAACTTTAAAGATCATGTACTCTTTGTAGTACGAAACATATGGATGAACATTAAGTGCATAAGGTGCTGTCATTCACTGGAGTTACACAGTTTTCCATTAAAAATTCCTTTACCAGTGATTTTGTTAATGCCATTGTAATTTACCAAAAACTTATTTAATGAAAGCTAAGAACTCACCAAGCATCAGTAACAATAACATTATAAAAGTTGAATCCTATCTCTTGTGATCTTCAAGATGATGGTTACATTCCCAAGCATTCTGTATTAGATCTTCAACTAACTCGACCTAGCTCAGAAGTGAGAAAGGGTTACTGGAGGTAAGAGTTATCATTTAATTTTCAGTCAAAAAGAAAGGAGAAAAGTCTTGAAAATCAATAGATAATCAAGGGTAAACTAGAGGATTTACTAAGAATCCCCCCTTCAGAAAACCAAGGATCCACGAAAGATAAAGGACCCTAGCCTCTAGATTCTCCTAACAAGGAAACTCTCCCAACTAGCATTGGTCAGTCCACCAAAGATAAAAACAAGTTTTCTTTGGCACCCAAACTTGCATAGATAGTTTTCACTATCCTCTCCACATCAATCAGTCCAAATAAAATGTGTAATGGATATCTTCTTTGTCATAGAAGTAGCCCCAACTAAGAGAAGTAAGGTGTGATGATTAGATTTTGTTAAAGCAGAGGCCAAACTAAAGAGCGAAATTTCTCGACTCAAGTAGAGCTTGCCACAGTCATTCAGATCCCTCTTGCTAATTAAATGCAGAGTTAACAACCTTCAAAACTTTCCAAGTCTGTTAGTGACACAAAGGTTTAGAGGTGCAGAAGCAACTTCCAAGGAGTATGTTAGATGAGGTTTCTACACCAATTCTTTGAAGTAACAATGCTTAGCACGTGGAGATGGATATTAGGTATCACTCTTGGACCTTGACTAACAAAGAGAGATTGAACTTTCTTTTATGCTCAATCTGTTCTACTCATTTTCTAAATGTTAGAATTGAGGGAAATGGCAATAATTTAGGTTCCTTTCCAAATGCATAATTGAGCACTAAACAATTAACTTTTCCCAAGAGGTTTCAGGTCTAGGATGAAATAGACTGCTCAAGAGAGTGAAGGTTGACAATAATCCTATTCAAAGAGAATGTGTTTCAGTATTAAGATATCCAAAGAGAATGTGTTTCAGTATTAAGATTTTCCAAGGCTTTGAAAATCCAGTGGATTCATACTACTGGGCCTCATTAAAGATAAAAACAAAGCTAAGACAACTAGAGACATTTACTCTCCTTGTAGCTTAACGAACTTCCACGCTCAGTGAAATGTATTTTGCCTCTGCTGTACTCAAAGCCTCAGAGCTTTGTTTTCTGCTACACCAGGAAACCATGGCTGATCCTAGGGTGAAGCAACTACCTAAGGTGCTCTTTTTGTCTACTGCACTTCTTGCCCAATCTGCATCGTCATATCCTTCCAGACTTAGGTCCACATTGGCTGCATATCTTAGGCCATAACCAATTGTGCCTTGTAAGTATATCCATACGTGTTTTGCAGCTATCCAGTGTGTCTATTTTGGTTGGCTCATAAACTGGCTAAGCACATTTACTACATAGAAAATGTCTGGTCTTGTGTTAACTAGATACATCAAAGATCCAATAAGTTGTCGATATAAATGTGGATCTACGTCTCCTGAATCAGTGTCATTCATCTTCTTTAAGTCCATTACCATTAGAGTAGGCATGGATTTACAATCTGTCATTTTGAACCTTTTCAGTATCTCCAAAGTATATTTTCCTTGACTTAGGAAAATCTTCTCTGCCATACTTCTAGTCCCAAGAAATAATACATTTCGCCTAAATCCTTCATTTCAAATTTGGCAGTTAATGCCTGCTTGCATTCAACAATGAGTCTCTCTTAACCGGTGATGAAAATATCATCCACATATAGAACTAGAATCAAACACTCATTTCCATCAATGTGATAATATAGGTTTGGGTTAGCTGTGCTTTTGTTGAAACCCAAACTCATCAGGAAACCATCCATTTTCTCGTACCAAGCACGTGGTGCTTGTTTTAGACCATATAGGGCTTTCTTCAATCTGCATACATGAGATTTTTCGTTGTGTATAACGAAACCTTCTGACTGTTCAATATAGACTTCTTCCTCAATTTCACCATTGAGAAAAACTATCTTTACATCCATCTGATGTAGCTTCCAACCCATGGAAGCATCTAGTGAAATGATAGATCGAATGGAGGTATATCTGGCTACTGGTGCAAAAGTCTCGTCATAGTCGACTCCATCTATTTGTGAGAACCCTTTGGCCACAAATCTTGCTTTATATTTTTCAATGCTTCCATGAACAACATGTTTGATTTTGTAAATCCATTTGGAAGTCACTACAGACTTTCCCTATGGTCTTGGGACAACATCCCATACATCATTCTTTAGTATGGATTGATATTCTTTAGTCATGGCATCTTGCCATACTTTCTCACCTAAGGCTTCTCCATGACAATTTGGCTCTGAATCAATAATGTGATTCAAGGTTGAAAGGTAGCTTGAGAATCTCTCAGGCCTTTTGCTTTCTCTTGTTGCTTCCTGTGGGGCTTTATTCCCTTCTGCTTCTTCTACAGTTTGTCGAGCCCAAGCAGGTATTTTATGTCCAACTGTGATGTCTCTGGGTATATTACTTGGGGCAACCGAATCTGCTGGAGTAACTAGGTCAAATGGCGTTGTTGGCTCATCTGGAACAATATTTGTCTCCCTCTAAACTGTTGAATGAGGAGGAGGTATTGTTTCACTATCTATTTTCATCTGAGCTTCTCTGGATTTATGGAAGGCTACTTCTTCAAAAGTAACATCTCTGCTTACTTCAATTTTTCTCTGACCTGGGATGTAGATTCAATATGCTTTTGAGGATTCACTGTATCCTACAAATGTACCCTTTCTTCCTGAAGGTTCTAGTTTGGATCTCTTTTCTTTGGGTACATGACGATACACTGGACATCCAAATATTTTGAAGTGTTCGATCTCAGGCTTTACTTTGGTGAATGCTTCTTCTGGAGTAATGTTCTTCAGGATCTGATGAGGACTACGGTTTTGAACATATACTGCTGTCATACATGCTTCTGCCCATAGAGTCGTGGGTAGACTCTGATCATGTATCATTTCTTTAGTTTCCTCAATGATAGTTCTGTTCTTCCTTTCAGCAACCCCATTTTGTTGAGGATTGTACAGAATTGTGAGCTCCCTCTTGATCCCTTCTTTAATACAAAAAATGATAAATTCTTTTGAGGTGTATTCTCCTCCATTGTGTGATCTCAATACTTTGATTTTTCTTCCGGTCAGGTTTTCAACCTGAGATTTGAATTCTTGAAACTTTGCAAGGAATCCATCCTTGTTCTTCAGAAAGTAAATCCAAGTTTTCCTGGAGTGATCATCTATGAAGAGTACATAGTAGAAGTACCCATTTAAGGATGCAAAAATCATTGGCCCACATACATCTGAATGTATCAGGTCCAAGATTTCCTTAGATCAGTTATCACTGCTAGGAAAGGATCTTTTAACGTTTGTACCAGGGGCACAACCTTTACAAACACCTTTATGCTGGATCTGGATTTCTGGTATACCATTTTCCCTAGAGCTGGAAGAGCTCTATAATGAATGTGAGCAAGTCTTCTATGCCACAACTCACTCAAGCTGATAATATCATGTAGTAAGGCTTGAACTGGTTTGATGGTCAACTTGTATAAGCTATTTTCTCTAACACCAATTACTTTGGAAGAGCTGGTATGAGAGTCTTTGTTCCATGCAAGGACTCTTCCTTCTGAGAAGGTAATTTTGTAACCTTTGTCTTCAAGGGCCGAAATAGAGACAATGTTTCTCTTCATTCCTAGTACATATAAAACTTCTTCTAGTTTAAGATGCATATCTGAATCTAGTTGGAAGGTGGAAGTTCCAACTCCTCTCACATTATATCTAGCATCATCTCCAAGGACAACATGTAGATGTGTCTCTTTCTCAATGAAGTGTGCTAGATGATTTCTAATACCGGTCATGTGTCTGGAGGCACCACTGTCAATTAGCCAAGTATTGTCATTGATAGGAACCATACCTGAGAGTGCTGAGATGTTGATGTCTTCATTGCTTTAGAGTCTTGTACTGAACTTGCTTCCCATCATGAATTTGCTCATCTTCACAAACCCTTGTCAACTAGGCTAGAAAACCTAACGACTAGGATAGGATAGCACTTTTAGGTTTTGTTGGGCTCATGACTGCCAACAATAAACCTTTAATAAATATGATAGCCTTGGTAGGTTGTGGAGCTTCTTCAAGAAATTCTCAGAAATACAATTCAGATTTTTCTGCAAAATTTTGACGAAACCCTACCCTTAGGGTCAAAATTTTGAAACGCCCAGAATTTAGATCTGAGACTTGCTGGAGGTACGCTGAAGGAGGCCGTACCCTTCTATGTCTTTTTCAGCCCGATTCTAAGTTTTGAGTGGTGAAATATCTCATAAAAGGAGGCCGTACAGATTTTCTGGAAACCCTAGGAGGTTCGTATGATTTCTGCAAATGAGAGAGTGAAGGAGCTGGAAAATGCTTGTGCAATGGGATATTCAAGACCTATGCTTTGATACCATGTTGAATTTTCAATAAGCTAGGTTAAGCATGTAGTTCATTTCATTTTATCATGTCTTAACCATAACAAAGAATGTTGTAGCAACCAAGATCACAAGAAGAAACCCCATGCACAAGAACACAAGAAATATCCTGGGAAACCCTTCTCAACAAGGGAATAAAACCCAACCAAATCCTTTGCTATATTCTTCAAGAGAAAGACCTTTCACCACCAAGAATGAATTAGCAAACAAAGGGTGCTTAAGCCCTAGAAGACTAGCGCTCAAGAGAGGTGCACACCTTTTCCCAAGTAGATGTATTTGCTGTAATTTCCAAACACACAAGGAAGATATGATTCTACAATGGAGAATCATCCCTTACTTATATTAGACTTTACCAATCAACAAAGGCGTCTATTGGTTCAATACGGTCGACCTCTCTAAGTCAAATATATTATTATTATAATAATAATAATTAATATTAATATTAATATTATATATCTTTTACATTTAATATTAAACATATTAATGTGGGGCCGACCTGTACCCTTTACATAACAATTAGGGTTACAGGTAGGTCTGACTCTTGAACAATATATAACAAAGGATCTGTTACACCCACTAGTGCTCATCCACTAGGGGCACATCCATAGGGATGTCATAGCTCTAATTCATTGCGTTACATAGAAGAACCGGGTCTTCACACATTCACCTGTGCTCGTCCACATGCACGTCCATTCTACAGATTTTCTTTCCCACTGCCACCGATAGAAGAATTATTTGGAGTCTTCTCGTCAACTCTCCTACTCAGAGGAGGATAATACATCATCTTCATTTCTGTTCTCATGACGATGCACCCAACAGTTTGGGATTTCACACGTTCACCTTGTGCTCAGCCACAGGGACGTCCTAACTCAACAGATCGCTTTTCCACTGGATAATCATCTGGATTTATTCTCAACTCTCTGAATGGAGGAGGTCATCTCTACGTTCCCAGCTCTGTCTCAGGCAGGAACCACATACCCTTCTTAGGGGATTTCTCTCAGGTTTGTAAGCTGAGAGAAAGACTTCACATAGTTACAATGATCCACACCTCACAGGTTTGTAAGATGGAGAATGTCTCACATAGTTGCATTCATCAACATTTCTTAGTGGCAACACATGTCCATATGATTCTCAAGGTGACCAATTAACTTTATCATCACTGCATAAGGGTTACATCACACAATGTGGTCATGGCCATCGTCATAGTCTCTCGTTGGTCCTATGGACCATCCTGAGAGAGAGGAAGAGGATCACACACCAACACATCTTGGTATTACACCAGATCTTCCTGGTCAAAGACCAGGTTTCCCCAGAACACATCTGGGGTCTTACCTACCAAGGTACAAGACCAAGGATCAACCCATGCTTTAGGCATGGGTACCCTAGAACACATCTAGGGGCCCTAGACATATCTAGGGACTTATATCAACCACCAAGGAGCACATCCAAGGATCAATCCAGGCTCAATGCAAGGATTCCCTGGAACACATCTAGGGGCCCTAGAATACATCTAGGGTCTTTACTGTTTGGTCCCAGACCAAGAACCCCAGTCATCTACTGGGGGCCCTCACAAGAATTTTTCTGCTTGTTCCCAGACCAAGAACCCCAGTCATCTATTGGGGGCCCTCACAAGGGTCCTTTGCCATGCCTCTAACTGCTTGGTCCCAGACCAAGAACCCCATGAGTGTACTGGGGGCCCTAGTCCACAACTGGGGTCTTCTACCATCCTCCAAGAGCATGGCTCTTGCAGCTGCATTAAATTCAACAATGAATATATGCCAAATAACAATGAAAAGACTTGTAATCCATTCACCAATAATTGCATGAAATAAAGAGCATGAAACTATGTTAGTTGAGTGTAATATGACAAGCCCTAATGATTGAAACTACATAAATTGCAACAATGAATATGTTAGGTGATGAATCTAGGTTAATATGAAAAACGTTAAGCCTAAGAATGATAGTAAATGAAGATGCAAATGAAAATTTCCTAAACTAACACCAAGCGTTGCAAGGGAGAGGGTTTTAAACTAAGGCTTTATCACTTTCGCTAGAGAGACTAGCGATGTATTAAATCCTTGGGAAAATAGAGTCTATGCAACAACCTTTTGTGGAGGCTAGGAGCATGAGGGTAGGATCAAACCCTAGGACTATACGGTCATAGGCATAGGAATGAAATTATAGGAAGGAAACCCTAGAGTTTATACAATCATAAACCCTAGGTGCCGTCCTACTCTTCTAAGGCATCTAGCAAGAAAATCAAATGGAAAGATGTTAAACTCTAAGGTTTATACAATCATAAACCCTAGATTTTAACCAATAAGAGCAAGGTTAGGGGGATATACAATCATAATCCCTAACTTGACCTTATATGCTTCAACAAATTATGATGGACATGCAAGGGAAGATAATAAGCAATATTAATCGTTCCTTAGGGTTTCTAACAAAATCATTCAAAGATACAAGATACCATGCAACTATTAACCATCTAATAGAGCATACAAAAAATGTACCATGAACAAACACTTAAACTTGGAATAGAACACTTACTATGCCAAATCGCTATGCATGAGGAAACACTAATTTCATGAGCATCCACCAAAACAAAAGAAAATATCCATAAGACTATCCTCCAAAAGGTGCACACAAGTACTACATAGTAGAAAAGAAGAGAAGAGAGCTATAGAAGTGATTCACCACAAGTGAGTTATGATTTGCAAATGAGACAGCGTTAGAGCACTAGCCTTTAAATATGAGGAAACCCTAGAGTTATAAACCCTTAGAATCCCCTAAAACATAAATTGTCCATGATACAAGGTGGATAAGTCATGGTCGATCCCTAAAATAGCCTCAAGCATAAACAAAACATGCTAATACACCAAAATGTTCCCTCCAAAGTGACACGTGTGAGTGTAGGATGCCATGGAAGGGTGACATCATGCTCTAGAAGGGTGCAAGGGCCTCCAAAAGCCATGTCTCATAATCAAAAGGTGTAAAGCGTGGTGAAAGCACTATTACATATGGTGTTTATGTCCGATGGAGAGTTTCAACGATATGAATAAAATCGACAGTACCATCGGAAATTACTAAGTAATTATCAAAAAAATGTTATTTTTTCTTGGTGCCTTGACGTTCATCGAAATTTTGAATCCTCTTTGATGGTTTTCAATAAATACGTCTACCAAATTTCTAGGGACACATGGTGCCCCATCATCAAATGCAGATTGCAGAGGCGGGTTTATAAAACCACAAGATATAACAACTAACTCAAGGACCTATAAATACATGTAAAGTTAGTTATGTCTAGTTTTGAAAGGGAGACTATAACTGTGATGTCTGTCATGTAAAGATCCTACTATTATGATGAATTAATGGAAGAGACGTATCATTTTGACTCCTACGTTTCTTACATGTGATGCTTGTTGTGATATTTAGTGTTTATATGCAATCTTTAAGAGATCTATAATGCATCTTTATAATAATGTCTGAATCTACCTATAGAAAATTTGGAAGGTGTGGCTAAGAGAAGGGAATTGAAAGGGGATTAGTTCTAAATTATGGAATGGGAACTAGGGCTCCAAGAAGAGGCAACGAGTCCATTTATTTCGCTCAAATCAACCATCCCTTACAAAAATTAGTCTTGAAAAGGGTTATTGATGTGAATAAACCTAACATCCTCTTCCTATAAGAGATAATGTCAAATGGGATAAAATAGTTAGATATCTAAGTAGATTGTTTGGGGGTTGGAAGTTTAAATTCATTGATGCTAGAGAAAGGTATGTGAGGCTCATTAGAAAAGTTGTACATCTGTCTATACCTTTCTTTGTGCAATTGGAAATTTAAAACCCTTTGTTGTGAAAAATTACCAAAAATTGTTTTATTTACGTTGGTGTAAATTTTGCCTTGGTGAAAAATGCATGCTAGACTACATTGAAATGCATGCCTAGGTCTCAAATCTCATTCAATTTGAGTGGTTCAGACTGTAAATGATTTTTAATTCATTTTACATAAGCCAAGGTTTTATTATACCATATATTTGAGTTGGGCATGTTGTTGGGGCCATGGTTTATCACATTAGACATGTTCTTGTTGTTTATTTTGCAATTGCAATTTTAAAAACTGTTGTAAAAAAGAGACAAAATTTCCCTTGTAAATTAGAAGGTCAAAACTGTACCAAGTGACCAAATTAAAATGCATGCCCAAACTTCCTTGTAGCACCAAAAATTGTTTTATAATTTGTAAGATATATATATATATATATATATATATATATATATATTGTAAATTTACCTATGTCATCTAAAGTGCAATTTAAGAGCATGAGACGTTGATTTCATGTAGCTAGATTTGAGATTTCATGTAAATTTGAATTTGAAGGCAAAACTGCCTTAGAGTAAAATGTAGGTACTACTCTCAAAATTTACCCAAATTGAGTGGTTCAAGTTGTAGAAGGTGTAATTTTTTATTTTACACATTTCTATAGCCTTATATTAGTATTTTCATACAAAAAAAACTACCTTGATGTGCATAATGGCTAAAAATTTCCTTGTAAAAACAAAGAGCCAAATTGTTAAAGTTGACTATATGAAATTGTATGTCCAAAGTTGGGTAAGTCTCCATAATTTAACATTTAAGTTGTAAATTGATGACTATAATATTTTTAACATGTTTGTACAATGAGGAGTGCATTTACACTAAAAAAAGGACAATTTCTATTCACAAATATTCATGACCTTTTGAAGAATCAGAGGATGGTGGGTTATGAGAGAAACCAAGGTTAGTGACTTCTAACCAAC
>ML827921.1:78062-106852 GCA_009831015.1 Picea engelmannii
TATACAATTACCGACTTGATTAATCCTCAATGGGGATTAATCTAATAATAAAAATAATAATAATGACATGATTAATCCACAATGGGGATTTAATCCAATAACAAAATAATAATAATGCTCTTCGCAGTTACATTATTTCAACAGGATACACTCTCTGATTGGACGCAAATTTGAACTAAAAACATATCACTGTGGATTGCAACACATATTTACGCAGAGTGACTTGAATGTGCAACAAAGGCGTTGGTCATAATTGCTTAGTGGATAAGATTTTGAGATTTCTTACATAAAAGAAACAGTGAGCAGAGTGGCAGATGCATTGAGTCGGAAACCACACATATTTTTGGTGATACCTCTTCAGACGAATCTTCGAGAAAATATTCTAACTATACAGTGCGACGATGATTGGTATACAGAGTTTAAGGAAAATATCGGACAATACACCATGTTGGTACCAAAGTTTGAAGGATATACATTGGACAACGACAGATTGATGAGGTATAATGACCGGATTTACGTACCGGCTAACGACAAATTGAGAAGTTTGATCTTAAGCTAAGCTCATAGATAAATGTACATGGCTCATCAAGGACACACGAAGATGAGGGCATACCTTAAGCCCTTATTCTTCTGGAAAAGAATGAAGGCGGACATAGTTAGCTACGTGGCAATATGTCTAGAATGTCACCAAGTGAAAGCTAAACATAGACATTCGACAACATTACTACAACCACACGCTATTCCAGAATCGAAATGGGAGGTCATTTTGATGGACCTTATTGTTGGATTTCTGCCAACGACAAGGTGGTACGACTCGATTTTCGTGGTAGTTGACACTCTGACGAAGAGTTCACATTTTTTTCCTGTGCGTACCACGTATCAGGCACTAAACATAGCTAGTGTTTTTATCAGCGAGATTGGAAGGTTACATGGTGTACCAAAAATGATCATATCCGATTGAGGATCGGTGTTTACATGATGATTTTGGACTAGTTTCCAAGAGGCTTTGGGAACACAACTGAACTTTAGTACAACGTATCACCATGAGACAAACGGGAGACAGAAAGATCGAACCAAATTTTGGAAGATACGTTGCAGATGTATGTGATGGACCAACCAAAGTGTTGGGAATAATTCTTGTCATTGGTAGAGTTTGCATACAATAACAACTATCAAAGCACCATTAAGATGACACCTTTTGAGTTTCTCTACGGGCAACCTTTTTGGACGTCATTGAGCTGGGATCGACTTGAGGATAGGGTCCTAGTAGGACCAGAAGATATCCAATAAATGGAAGAACAAATGAAAACGAGAAGACAAATGATTAAAGAAGCGCAAGATCGACAAAAGAGTTATGCCGATGCGCATCACATTGACCGTAACTATGAAGTTGGTGACTGAGTTTTCTTGCGGGTGAAACTGCACAAGAGTTCGATCAATTTTGGAAAGGGTGCTAAAACCTCTCCTAGGTTTGTGGGACCTTTCAAAGTTGTGGAAAGGAAGGGACCAACGGCCTATCGACTAGCCTTGCCTGATTCTTTGAGGCATATGCACGATGTTTTTCATGTATCTGTATTGAGACATTATGTTAGTGATCCTACACATGTGATTGACATGATTTCTTTGCAGGTGTCGGACGAGGGTGCACACACGTCAGAGCCAATCCACATTCTGGACCATCGCATTCGACAAGTACAAAGTTGAACAGTCGATCATGTCAAGGTCTAGTGGGAGAATTATAGTCCACACTCGACTACTTGAGAGGACACATATGATATGCGCCAACAATTTCGATATTTATTTGATATTTTAGAGATATATATCTTGTCATATGCTTTATTTACTGCATTTTATACACTGTACAACTTCGGGACGAAGTTTAAAACAAGAGGGGGTGTATTTAACATCCCACTCTTGCGAGCACATGTTATCGACTTATTCGTTGAGGACACTTGTGTGAAAGTGATCCGGTTATAGTACATGATTGTATATTTCACTTGTGGATCTTTATGATGATGTTGATGATTATGATTTGATGTTATTTGATCCATGCGTATTGACAAATGCTATTGACGAGTTTTCACTGAGTGTGCATGACACTTGATAGATTGTGGATGCCGATGGCGTCATTGGACCTCCTTGGACTCTAAATTGATTCAAGGAGTGAATTGCATTGTTTTGAGTATTTCATTTATGCATATGTGATATATGATCAATTATATATTATGATGTCGTATATGGATCATTGAAAGTGTTTCGTTGATGAATGAAGACTGACGATTGCTTGCTAATATCACTTACATAATGAGTAAAGGGGCCATGCACATAGACCAGATATTGAGTGAAAGGTGTGTCAACGTCCTTGTCACATCCTACTAGCATTCCTGCCGTGGCTTGAATTGTAGGTTAACGATTGTTCGATAGGTCCACGATGCCGTAAGGGTAGACTGAGATAGTCGTCTAGGAAGATTTCTAAGGGGTGAACAATAAGGCATGATCCTTATTTCTTAGAAGCCCTTAGTCTCTCACAAGGTCCCTCGAATGGAGTGCCGACTCTTGGGGTTGGAAAACTACCAAAACTAGTCAAAGACAAGTGACACCGTTGGAGCACGTAGTGCATTTTGAAGGGCACACCACGCAAATAAAATTTGAGTCAATGAATCTAGGTGGCCAAGAAAACCCTGAGCGAATAATTAACCTTGTAAAATCTTGAGCACTGCCAAATCAATCAATTAATTAATTAATAATTGAATTTATTAGTTATAATCCCTATAAGAGTCCAAGCCTTTGCAAATAAAATTTAATTAAGCCTAAGTCTAAGTTAGTAAGAACACTAAAAACTAAATTTATAAATTAAATAATGAGAGGATGAAGTAAATCAATTTAATAAATCAAGGAAAATAAAATAAACCTAAAGATTGATTTAATACACATATGTGCAAGAAATTACCAGATTTGGAATTTAAGCTAAGAATGGAATAAAGCTAAAAGAATGGGTACGCATATAAATAAATCTAGAGTCTAGTTAACACTAGTTTAACTAGGAGAAGATTCATATTTTAACTCAACTCAGATTTAGTAAGGCACTAGTCATTCATTGAAAATAAGGGGAATAAAGAGACAACTAGGAGTGATTTAAGTAATCCTTTTAGGAAGGGTGAGGGAAATTAAATTTTATTAAAATAAAATTGGATTTACTTGCGCAAATTGTGGAAAGAGTGACAAGTGTAAGGGGGAAATAATTCTAAATTATTTAAATTAAAAAATTAATTAATTGTGAAAGTGGGGATGAGTTATGGGGAAATTATATAAAACAAATGGTTGAGATGAGAAATGGATCACACGGGTTATGGCTGAAATTATAATTTTTGACTAGTTTACTTGTGAGATTTGGGATGCCCAGCTTGAGAGAGAGTGGTGGCTCTACCTTGCGAGACAAACTGAGAGCTATAGGATTTCTGTTTTTGTGTGTGCATGGCCCCTTTTTGGCTCGGGTTGCTAAGGGGAAAGAAGAGTACCCCTAACGTTGGCTGGAAGGTGTCTGTGAAGTCTCTGTTAGAAATAATAGGTGTGCTCATTTAATCATAGAAAATATAACAATATTGTCACCCAACCATAGGCCGAATCCATCCCCGAGCACCTTAACCTTGACATAGAGAATAATTCCGAAAGAAAACCCAAGGTCCAAAAGCCAATCAAGGTATCATACCACTCTCTAGAGCGCTAGCGTACCAAGCAAAAAGTCTAAACCATAACCAAGAGAAAGTCTAAGCCTAAAACTGAAAATACTAGTTGCAGTAGCTGCAATTGCAACTACTCTCCAAACTTGTGCACTTACTGAATTTTTGCAGTTGCGAGCTATGTGTGTACAAATGAGCTCTGGAATCTTGTATTTATATTGCTATTTCTTAGCTGTCTGGGCCGACTTCTCTTTCTGGAGGCTAAAGACTCAATATTAATTATTTTCTTTGTCGACTTGGCTTCTAGGGTTATTTCCAAAGCTTTAGGGTTTCTTCTTTCTTTCCAGAATATTCTATTCTTGTCAGGGTTACATGTGGAGGTTAATACCTCCCGAAACTACCATAATATCAACACTCCCTCCTATCTAGGGAGGTATTGAAAACAATGGTCTTGAGCACAAACATACCATTCAACTGGTAGCATCATTATAGATACACATACTATCTCATGATCAAATCACGAGCACCATCATCACTATCAATATCATCTGATATCATCAACTGCATCATCTCTCGAAGCCATACTCCATCTGAGTAATCATGCATGATGCTGAATAAGTCATTCACTCCATAGAGTGATACACAAACTATTCTTCTAATATGGACATATGTCCTAGAAGAATAAATGTTCCAACATTGGTTGTAAGCCGCGCCATGGGCTACAAGGACTATTCTTCTAATCCGAACATACGTCCTAGAAGAATAATTTCTCTGCACCATTTTACGCCTGGAGAATATTTTTCCACCAACACACTAACTATCCATCTAGCTAGTAATCATTTCCAACAACAATGATAGTCTTCATGGCAGTCAGAACAATTCCATTCAATAGAACACAACTGTGTCTATCCATAGTAGTACACAACTACTATCCAATGATACACAACCACACCAAGTAGCACACAGCTATTTAACCAGTGACACATAATCACAACCAGTGGAAGACATCCACCACAATGGCATACAAATATTGTCCATAGACATATAGTCTCCACAATAATCATATCATCTAATATCAACTTGCATAAAACAATATCATGATATAAACTGAGTCATCTGGGCCATTCTTCCACAAACACCTGTGAGATCTGAAAGAGCATATGCCCTCAAAATGTAAAACATCAGCCGTGGGCTATCTGGACTATTCTTCTCAAGCATAGAAGAATAACTGTCCCTAATTTCCGAGCCTGGACCATTCACCTAACTGGGCCATTCCTCCGACACTAATCATAGTGAAACTTGGATAGAATGAGTTTGCCCTAGGGAATGCGTGTCCCTGATTGCTTAACCTTGACCATTCACCTAACTGAGCCATTCCTCCAACACTAATCATAGTGTAACCTGGATAGAATGAGTCTTCCCTAGGGAATGAATGTCCGAACCATTTCCTAATGGAAATGACTGTCTTGCACCAACCTCCAAAACGAACCATTCTTCGAAACTTCTCACAACTGTGAACTTCGAAAGAATGACTTTCCGATGAGGCAGACCATTCTACTTGACCACTACTCAGAGTGACTTCCAAGAAGAATGATTGTCCTAGATCATTCCCCCACACTGGACACAAGGGGAATCACTGTCTATGGTACATCAACAATCTATCATACCATTTTTGTTACGAAAATGATTGTCCAATTTGGACCATTTTCGAAACTGGAAAATTCTTTTCCGTCAGAAATATCAAACCACTTTCCAAACTGGAAAGGAACTGCTCATCCTAGACCATTTTTCAACCAAAAAAATGACTGTCCATAAATCAATAACATATAAGTGCTCCCTCCTAACCTGGGAGTAATCTCTTCCTTCTTCAATAAGGAATTCGTCTCCATGAGACCCAACTTGTTTATTGAGTACCCAAACTTTTAATCTTGGGAAGAGGCTTTACCAAAATATCTGCTATCTTCTCATCTGTGGAGATATATTGGAGAACCACTTCTCTTTTCCGGACTTCATCAAGGAGAATATAATGCTTGATCTCAATGTACTTCAGTCTGTCATGGAACACTGGTTTCCTTTAAAGGCTTCATATAGCTCTGATCATTACAATATATCATGGTTGAATTCAACACTTCTGTTTCCTGCTAGCTCATAACATCATGGCAAGGCTCAAACTGAAACATATCCAAGTATCACTTCTTCTTTCATCATGAGAGTTTGCCATGGATTAGCAATCCATCATCCCAAACTTTTGAGTAACTATTCTGACACACTATCTTTGTCATAGAAAGTTTTCACCACACTTCTACTATATATGAGATACTCTGTATCAAGTTGTTTGAATCCATACAAGGTCTTCTTATATCTGCATACATGGGTCTCTTTTTGGTATAAGATTCTTTCTCACTTGCTTTATTGGGAAGAAAAATATTTTACATGCAAATTCCAATCCATGGATACTACAAGAGGTATATCTGGTTTACTGGAACAAGCTGTTGTCATAGTCTTCTCTCTCCTTTTGGAAGAACCTCTGAATCTTGCAATGCTTCCATTCATAATTCTTTTTCAAATTCTCTTACATACACTGTTCTTTATCATAACTTCCATGTCTTCTGCTGGATTGCTTCTTAGTGGGTTCAAAATAAACTGGTAGTCTTGTGATTCTAGGTATAATAACTGATTGTTCTTGCTTTTCTTTCTTTCTTGGAATCTTCATGTTCTTCCTCATGTCTCTCTTTATCTCTTGGGTCCATGGGTTCTTCTGTTAATATTTAATCTATTATTAGAGTTCTTTGCATTTCACTAGATAACAATAACATAAGATAGGATCCCTGAGAAATACACAATCACAAGAGACACATCATTTATCCTGGGAAACCCTCATGGGGGAGAAAACCCAACAAAACTTCCTTATTATAGATAGCCAATACAATGCCAAGAGATAACTCAAACAAACACATAAAGTCCTCTCCCAAGAATGCACCTCTCTCTCTCTCTCTCTCTCTCTCTCTCTTCTCCAACTGCAGCTCCGAAACTTGCTCCTCAAATGAAAACGTGAGTGTGTATCTAAGTGAGGCACTAGCCTCCTTATTTATAAAACTTTGGCATGTGTGGAGGTGTCTTTTCATTGGCAGGGCCGACTTCTCAATCTGGGTGGTTATAACCACCTTTAATATATTCTGGGGCCTCTTTAATATATTCCAGGGCCGACTTCTTATTCTACCTATTACAATTGTGTTTTTACCAATCCACAAAAGGGGATTTGGTCTTTTACAATAGCCGACATGATCAATCCACAATAGGGGATTGATCTAATGAATAATACAACAATAATAATTAGAATACACTTTGCAGTTACATTATTTTAACACTCCCCCTTAAAAAGAAGGGTATTCTACAACAACATCAGGTGAGAGAGAGGAAAACATCATCAACAACATCAGGTGGGTGAGAGGACAACATCATCAATATCATCTTGGAACACTGACTGGCGTATCTATAAATCATCGGAAGTTTTTCTCATCATCAACACAACACAGAGGCTGGAGCATCATCAACACAACATGGAGCTGGAGTAGCATCATCATCCTCATCGGTATGAGGCTAAGGTAACATCATCATCATATTCAACAATAAGGATGAAATAATATCATCATCATCTTCAGCAAGGACTCAGGAGCTGAAGTGGCATCATCATCATCATCTTCAGCAAGAAGCTGAAGTGGCATCATCATCATCAGCTGCATCGACATGGATTAGTATGACACTAATACATCCTCATCATCAATAACATCACAAGGCTGACAACATCAAAAGCAACAATATCATAGCACAAAGGCTGGAAACACATCATCACAACATGAGGCTGGAAACACATCATCACATCACGAGGTTGGCACATCATCACATCAATTAAGCTGACACATCATCACAACAATTAAGCTGGAATCACAATACTAGACTGGCTTTATGTCACAACAATTACGCTGGAAGCACAATTATAGGATGGCTTTATGTCACAACAATTAAGCTGGAAGCACGGTACTAGACTGGATTTACGTCACAACAATTAAGTTGTAAGCACAGTACTAGGCATATCTCAACACACTAATCTAGACTGGTTTTACGTCACAACAATTACGCTGGAATCACGGTACTAGATTGGCTTTACGTCACAACAATTAAGCTGGAAGCATAGTACTAGGCATATCTCAATACATAAATTTATACTGGATTTACGTCACAACATTTAAGCTGGCAGCACAATACTAGGCACATCTCAACACAATAATCTATACTGGCTTCACGCCACAACAATTAAGCTGGAAGCACGGTACTAGACCGGCTTTACGTCACAACAATTAAGTTGGAAGCACGATGCTAGGATGGCTTTACGTCACAGCAATTAAGCTGGAAGCACGGTACTAGACTGGATTTACGTCACAACAATTAAGCTGGAAACACAGTACTAGGCATATCTCAACACAGTAATCTAGACTGGTTTTACGTCACAACAATTAAGCTGGAAGCATGGTACTAGACTGGCTTGGCATATCCCAATACATAAATCTATACTGGATTTACGTCACAACATTTAAGCTGGCAGCACAATACTAGGCACATCTCAACACAATAATCTATATTGGCTTCACGCCACAACAATTAAGCTGGAAGCACGGTACTAGACTGGCTTTACGTCACAACAATTAAGTTGGAAGCACGATGCTAGGATGGCTTTACGTCACAAAAATTAAGCTGGAAGCACGGTACTAGACTGGATTTACGTCACAACAATTAAGCTGGAAACACAGTACTAGGCATATCTCAACACAGTAATCTAGACTGGTTTTACGTCACAACAATTAAGCTGGAAGCATGGTACTAGACTGGCTTTATGTCACAACAATTAAGCTGGTCGCACAGTACTAGGCATATCTCAACAAATAAATATAGACTGGATTTACATCACAACATTTAAGCTGGAAGCACAATACTAGGCATATCTCAACACAATAATCTAGACTAGCGTTACGAGGCTGACACATCATCACATCAATTAAGCTGGCACATCATCACAACAAATAAGCTGGAATCACATTACTAGACTGGCTTTATGTCATAACAATTAAGCTGGAAGCACAGTGTTAGGATGGCTTTACGTCACAACAGTTAAGCTGGAAGTACAGTACTAGACTGGATTTATGTTACAACAATTAAACTGGAAGCACAGTACTAGGCATATCTCAACACAATAATCTAGACTGGTTTTACGTCACAACAATTAACCTAGAAGCACTGTACTAGACTGGATTTACGTCACAACAATTAAGCTAGAAGCACAGTACTAGGCATATCTCAACACATAAATCTAGACTGGATTTACGTCACAACATTTAAGCTGGAAGCACAATACTAGGCATATCTCAACACAATAATCTAGACTGGCTTTATGCCACAACAATTAAGTTGGAAGCACGGTACTAGACTGGATTTACGTCACAACAATTAAGATGGAAGCACAATACTAGGCATATCTCAACACATAAATCTAGACTGGCTTTACGTCACAACAATTAAGCTGGAAGCACAGTACTAGGCATATCTCAACACATCAATCTAGACTGGCTTTACGTCACAACAATTAAGCTAGAAGCACAATACTAGCCTGCCATATCTCAACACTACTCCCCCTTTCGAGGGAGGTCCTTTTAGACAATACCAAGCTTATCTCAAAAGTGCTCAAACTTTACATGAGATAGAGGCTTGGTTAATACATCGACAACCTGTTCATTTGTGCTAACATATTGGAGCTTTATGGATCCTTTCTGCACTATGTCACGGATGTAATGATATCGGATCTCTATGTGCTTCGACTTGTCATGAAATATAGGATTCTTTGTCATCTTTATGCAACTCTAGTTGTCACATAGGATCGTGGTTGCTTCCATCTCTAGGTCGAATAGACCAATCAATAACTTATGAAGCCATATAGCTTCACAGTTGGAAGAACATGCAATAATGTATTCTTCTTCCACTGTACTGAGAGCAATGTTGGATTGCTTCCTACTCTGCCATGAGATCATGGCTGATCCCAAACTGAAACAACATCCTAAAGTGCTCTTCCTGTCAAAGACACTTCCAACCCAATCTGAATCAGTGTACCCACTTAGTGTGAAATCATGATCTCCATCATAGCTGAGACCACGATCTAATGTACCCTTAAGGTACCTCATCACATGTTTTGTAGCAACAAGGTGAACATGTTTGGGTTCTACCAGAAACTGACTCAAGGTGTCAACGATAAAAAAAATATCTGGTCTGGTGTTCATCAGGTACATCAACGATCCAATGATCTTGTTTATACAGTGTGGCATCAATCAATTCTGACAAAGTGTCGACCAGTTGCTTCAACTTCGTTTCCATGGGTGTATTCATGGACTTGCACTCCAATATGTCAAATCTTGACTGCATACTTCCTTTGGTTAAGGAAGATTCTCTCCGGGCTCTGTCATACCTCAAGACCTAAGAAATAATGCATTAGGCCAAGGTATTTCATCTCAAATTTTGCAGCGATCTTGTTTTTACTCTTGGTGATGAGCGTTTCTTCTTTAGTTAAGAATAAGTCATCCACATACAGTAGCAATATCACCAGCTCATCATTCATAACCTTGAAGTAGAGGTTAGAATCTGCTTTACTCTTGGTAAAGCCCAAGCTCATCAGGAAATTGTCAATTCTTCCATATCAAGCTCTAGGAGCTTGCTTCAACACGTACAGATCCTTCTTCAACTGGAAGACATGAGTCTTTCTATCTTCAATCTTCAAATACAATTTTCTCATTACATTGTACTCAATCTGCACAATCATGTGCTAGCTCTATGTGCTTTCTGCAAGGCACTATATGTCTCACTATCTGGGAGTATGTCCTCTACTCTCTCTGCAACTGTTCCTTCTGGAATCTGGGATTCTGCACCTGCAACTGCTCTGAGGCTGAGAATGACTGCTTCATTCTCACTGTGGCTACTATAATTTGAGAGTAACTCTTATTTTATCACGACAACAGTTTTATCTGAAACTGAGAGTGGCTCACTAACTGATACTGAGGATAACTCTTCTTCTTTCATGGGGGTAATGCTATCATAGTCATGTCTCCATGACCCAAATGATGTACTGAACCAACTGCCATTCAATTTTTAAATACGGGGATTGCTCTCCCTGTGTCTCATACTATATATGAATCATGATTGTTCTAGTTGTCTTCATAAGTATCTCATCATAGTCTTCTCCCCTTTGCTGGGAGAATCCTCTGGACATACATTAGGCTTTGTACATCTGCAACATGTTTGATCTGTATGGATCAATATTGGAAGTCAATACTGACCTCTCTTCTAGTCTCACGGAAGAATCCATATCCTAGTCTTTCTGATTGGCTTCCTTCTTTGTCATTGAAACAAGCGAATCATCCCAAAGATTTCATATCTCCTACGAGTATTCTAAAGTTACGATCTAGTCTTCTCACGACATCTATCTTCCAGTCCTGGAAGTTGTCTCTTCATCTGATCCTTTCTGAGATCATGTTTACTCTCGATTTATTCTGAATCTACAAGGACTTCATCATCTCTTACAGGGTATACTTGGTGTTGCATACCAAGTCTAAATATGGAAGATAGAGTCAGGCTTCAAACAAGATCTTCTTCCTGTTCTAATGTTCGGTCATATTTGGAGACTTCTGCTCCTTTCAGTTGATCTTCATATGAGATATTCTGAATGTCAAGAGATAGCTTCTTCTTCATCTTCTTTGGTGCATGAGTGTATATGGTCATGTACATAGTCTGGTTCATGTCTCAGATGATATGTTGCCTTCAACAACCTTCATTATAGCTTCCTCAGGGTTATTACCTGTGACCTGGAACAAGGTCAACAAAACAACAAGTAAGAATACTATCATTTTGATAATAGTAGATAAAGCTATAGCACGAATAATCATCACAATAGCTCCTTTAGAGCTATCACTCGTAGCTTGTCTGAAGCAACGATCAAAAGTAAGAGATACACTACAAAATGAGGTCAACACTCTTATAGTGTTGTGATCGAACATTCCTTCATGGCAACCTGGAACTAACACACGAGGTTTCTCCTAGGACCTAGAGTCTTGTCCTCAAGAATGAGTGCTTGCTTTTCTTCCAAGTCTCCTTCACTCAAGATGACGAGTGCTTTCTTCAACCTGTCTTCTGTACTGAGACAATACACTATCTTGGCAAAAGATTGGGTTAGAGGATAAGCTCTATCATCTCAAATTTTAATCCATCTAATACCTTGACTTAGAGTTTGATTAAAGGTTAGAATGACAGTCATAGCTACAACATGCAACATTGATCAAATGATGTCATAACGAATAGATGCATATCAGAATAATCACACTTGGGTTGTATCATTCCTCTAAATGTGTTGGATCTTGAGATCCTTCTAGATCTATGGCAAGAGATCCCTTCTCTTGCAAAAACCCTTTAAAGCTTAAGCGTTTAAACATGTGTGAGTACATACCTATGACGACACTTGCAGGTAGAGACACCATCTGGTAGCAGTGGTAATGATCACCAACTCTTAAGAACTTCAAGGGTGTCTGCAACTGGTACTACGGCTGCAACTACAACTGATACTACAACTGCAATTGATACTGCAACTGGTTCTGAGACTGCAACTGCAACTCCAACTTAGGGTTTTATGAGGAAATCCTAATTTTTCAAACTTCAAATTTTGAAATTCTGATCAAGGGGATATATGCGCTGAGTTGAGGCAAGTAATCTGGTGCAATCAGATTTTTGAAAATCCAACTTTTACCCCCTCAAACTTGACCAACGAATTTCTGGACTGGTGCTTCTAGTACTTTTGGTACTCTGGTACTTTGTGAAAACTAGGGTTTGACTTTTCGGGAGATCTAGCCACTGAAAAGTTGTGCTGAGGATGCCAAAGCGATCCTTGAGGAAGGACACACTTTTCTAGATGGTTTTGAGGCTGGAATACATCTTCAATAAAAATCCCTAATTTGCATGTACGGCAACAGTGATGTTTTTCACTTTCTCTTGTGAAAGATGCTCTCTTCAGCTTAACTCTGAAACCATGTTAAGATTTAAGCTATTATTAGAGTTCTTTGAATTTCACTAGATAACAATAGCATAAGATAGGATCACTGAGAAATACACAATCACAAGAGACACATCATTTATCCTGGGAAACCCTCATATGGGGAGAAAACCCAAAAAAAATTTCTTATTATAGATAGCCAATACAATGCCAAGAGATAACTCAAACAAATACATAAATTCCTCTCCCAAGAATGCACCTCTTTCTCTCTCTCTCTCTCTCTCTCTCTCTCTCTCTCTCTCTTTTCCAACTGTAGCTCCAAAACTTGCTCCTCAAATGAACAAGTGAGTGTGTATCTAAGTGAGGCGCTAGCCTCCTTATTTATAAAACTTTGGCACACGTGGAGGTGCCTTTTCACTGGCAGGGCCGACTTCTCAATCTGGGTGGTTATAACCACCCTTAATATATTTTGGGGCTGAATTCTTATTCTTCCTATTACAATTTTGTTTTGATCAATCCACAAAAGGGGATCTGGTCTTTTACAATAGCCGACATGATCAATCCGCAATAAGGGATTGATCCAATGAATAATACAACAATAATAATTAGAATACACTTTGCAGTTACATTATTTCAACACTCCCCCTTAACAAGAAGGGTATTATACAAGAACATCAGGCGAGAGAGAGGACAACATCATCAACAACATCAGGTGGGTGAGAGGACAACATCATCAATATCATCTTGGAACACTAACTCACGTATCTATAAATCATCAGAAGTTTTTCTCATCATCAACACATCACAGAGGCTGGAGCATCATCAACACAACATGGAGCTGGAGTAGCATCGTCATCTTCATCGGTATGAGGCTAAGGTAACATCATCATCATCTTCAACATTAAGGATGAAATAATATCATCATCACCATCTTCAACAAGGACTCAGGAGCTGAAGTGGCATCATCATCATCATCTTCAGCGAGAGGCTGAAGTGGCATCATCATCATCAACTGCATCGACATGGATTAATATAACACTAATACATCCTCATCATCAATAACATCACAAGGCTGATACAACATCAAAAGCAACAATATCACAACACAAAGGCTAGCAACACATCATCACAACACGACGCTGGCAACACAGGATGAGGCTGGCAACACATCATCACAACACGAGGTTGGCACATCATCACAACAATTAAGCTAGCACACCATCACAACAATTAAGCTGGAATGAAAATACTAGACTGGCTTTACGTCACAACAATTAAGCCGAAAGCACAAAGCTAGGCTGGTTTTACGTCACAACAATTAAGCTGGAAGCACGATACTAGACTGGCTTTACATCACAACAATTAAGTCGGAAGCACAATACTAGGCATATATCAACACAATAATCTAGACTAGATTTACGTCACAACAATTAAGTTGGAAGCACAATACTAGATTGGCTTTACGTTACAACAATTAAGGTGGAATCATAGTACTAGGCATATCTCAACACATAAATCTAGACTGGATTTACGTCACAACAATTAAGGTGGAAGCACAGTACTAGGCATATCTCAACACAATAATCTAGAATGGCTTTATGTCACAACAATTAAGATGGAAGAACAATACTAGACTGGATTTATGTCACAACAATTAACCTGGAAGCACAGTACTAGGCATATCTTAACACATAAATCTAGACTGGCTTTATGTCACAACAATTAAGTTGGAAGCACAATACTAGGCATATCTCAACACAACAATCTAGACTGGCTTTACATCACAACAATTAAGCTGGAAGCAGAGTACTAGCTTGGCATATCTCAACACTTCTCCACCTTTCGAGGGTGGTCCTTTTGGACAATACCAAGATTATCTCGAAAGTGCTCAAAATTTACACGAGATAGAGGCTTGGTCAACACATCGATAACCTGTTCATTCATGTTAACATATTGGAGCTTTATGGATCCTCTCTGCACTGTCACTGATGTAATGATATCAGATCTCTATGTGCTCCAACTTGTCATGAAATACATGATTCTCTGTCATCTTTATGTAGCTCTGGTTGTCACATAGGATCGTGGTTGCTTCCATCTCTAGGTCGAATAGACCAGTCAATAACTTACGAATCCATATAGCTTCGTAGCTGGAAGAACATGCAACAATGTATTCTGCTTCCGCTGTACTGAGAGCAATGCTGGATTGCTTCCTACTCTGCCATGAGATCATGGCTGATCCCAAACTGAAACAACATCCTGAAGTGCTCTTGGTGTCAAAGACACTTCCAGCCCAATCTGAATCAATGTACCCACTCAGTGTAAACTCATGATCTCCATCATAGCTGAGACCACAATCTAATGTACCCTTAAGGTACCTCATCACATGTTTTGCAACAACAAGGTGAACATGTTTGGGTTCTACCAAAAACTGACTCAAGGTGTCCACAGAAAAACAAATATTTGATCTAGTGTTCGTCAGGTACATCAACGATCCAATGATATTGTCTATACAGTGTGGCATCAATCAATTCTGATGAAGTGTCGACCAGTAGCTTCAACTTCGTTTCCATGGGTGTATTCATGGACTTGCACTCCAATATGTCAAATCTCTTCAAGATTTCGACTACATACTTCCCTTGGTCAAGGAAGATTCTCTCTGGGCTCTGTCATACCTCAAGACCTAAGAAACAATGCATTAGGCCAAGGTCTTTCATCTCAAATTCTGCAGCGAACTTATTTTTACTCTTGGTGATGAGATTTTCTTCTCTAGTTAAGAATAAGTCATCCACATACAATAGCAATATCATCGGCTCATCATTCATAAACTTGAAGTAGAGGTTAGAATCTACTTTACTCTTGGTAAAGCCCAAGCTTGTCAGGAAACTGTCAATTCTGCCATATCAAGCTCTAGGAGCTTGCTTCAACATGTACAGATCCCTCTTCAACTGGAAAACATGAGTCTTTCTATATTCAATCTTCAAATCAATTTTTCTCATTACATTGTACCAATCTAGTGCACTTGATCAACTGCAACTCAATTTGCACAATCATGTGCTAGCTCTATGTGCTTTCTGCAAGGCACTATCTGTCTCACTGTCTGGGAGTATGTCCTTTACTCTCTCTGCAACTATTCCTTTTGGAATCTGGGATTTTGCACCTGCAGCTGCTCTGAGGCTGAGAATGACTACTTCATTCTCACTGTGGCTGCTAAAATATGAGAGTAACTCCTCTTATTTTATCACGACAACCGTTTTATCTGAAACTGAGAGTGGCTCAATAACTGATACCGAGGATAACTCTTCTTCTTTCATGGGGGTAATGCTATCATAGTCATGTCTCCATGACCCAAATGATGTACTGCACCAACTTCCATCCAATTTTTAAATATGGGGATTGCTCCCCTTGCATCTCATACTATATATGAATCATGATTGTTCTGGTTGTCTTCATAAGTATCTCGTCATAGTCTTCTCCCCTTTGCTGGGAGAATCCTCTCGACATACATTAGGCTTTGTACATCTGCAACACGTTTGATCTGTATAGATCAATATTGGAAGTCAATAATGACCTCTCTTCTAGTCTCACTGAAGAATCCATATCCTAGTCTTTTTGACTGGCTTCCTTCTTTGTCATTGAAACAAGCGAATCATCCCAGAGATTTCATATCTCCTGGGAGTCTTCTGAAGTTATGATCTAGTCATCTCACGACATCTGTCTTCCAGTCCTGGAAGTTGTCTCTTCATCTGATCCTTTCTAAGATCAGGTTTACTCTCGATTTATTCTGAGTCTACAAGGACTTCATCATCTCTTACAGGGTATACTTGGTGTTGCATACCAAGTCTAAATATGGAAGAAAAAGTTAGGCTTCAAACGAGATCTGCTTCCCTTTCTAATGTTCGATCATCTTTGGAGCCTTCTGCTCCTTTCAGTCGATCTTCATATGAGATATTCTGAATCTCAAGAGATAGTTTCTTCTTCATCTTCTTTGGTACATGAGTGTATATGGTCATGTACATAGTCTGCTTCATGTCTCATATGATATGTTGCCTTCAACAACAGTCACTATAGCTTCCTCAGGGTTATTACCTGTGACCTGGAACGAGGTCAACAAAACAACAAGCAAGAATACTATCCTTTTGATAATAGTAAATAAAGCAATAGCACGAATAATCATCACAATAGCTCCTTTAGAGATATCACTCATGGCTTGTCTGAAGAAACAATCAAAAGTAAGAGATACACTTCGAAATGAGGTCAACACTCTTATAGTGTTGTGATCGAACATTCCTTCATGGCAACCTGGAACTAACACACGAGGTTTCTCCTGGGACATGAAGTCTTGTCCTCAAGAATGAGTGCTTGCTTTTCTTCCAAGTCTCCTTCACTCAAGATGACGAGAGCTTTCTTCAACTTGTCTTCTGTACTGAGACAATACGCTATCTTGATAGAAGGTTGGGTTAGAGGATAAGCTCTATGATCTCAACTTTTAATCCATCTAATACCTTGACTCAGAGTTTGATGAAAGGTTAGAATGACGATCATAGCTACAACATGCAACACCGATCAAATAATGTCATAACAAATAGATGCATATTAGAATAATTATACCTAGGTTGTATCATTCCTCTGAATGTGTTGGATCTTGAGATCCTTCTGGATCTATGGCAAGAGATCCCTTCTCCTGCAAATACCCTTTAAATCTTAAGTGTTTAAACATGTGTGAGTACATACCTCTGACGACACTTGCAGGTAGAGGCACCATCTGGTAGCCGTGGTAATGATCACCAACTCTTAAGAACTTCAAAGGTGACTGCAACTGGTACTATGGTTGCAACTACAACTGATATTGCAATTGCAATTGATACTGCAACTGGTTCTGAGACTACAATTGCAACTGTGACTTAGGGTTTTATGAGGAAACCCTAATTTTTCAAACTTCAAATTTTGAAATTCTGATCCAGGGATAGATGCGTTGAGCTGAGGTGAGTAAGTTAGTGCAGTCAGATTTATGAAAATCCAACTTTTACCCCCTCAAACTTAACCAACGGATTTCTGGACTGGTGCTTCTATTACTTTTGGTACTCTGGTACTTCTGGTACTCTGGTTTTCTGGTACTTTGTGAAAACTAGGGTTTCACTTTCCGGGAGATCTAGCCACTGAAAAGTTGCGTTGAGGATGCCAAAGTGATCCTTGAGGAAGGGCACACTTTTCTAGATGGTTTTGGGCCTGAAACACTTCTTCAATAAAAAGCCCTAATTTGCAGATACAACAACAATGACGTTTTTCACTTTCTCTTGTGAAAGATGCTCTCTTCAACTTAGCTCTCAAACCATGTTAAGATTTAAACTATTATTAGAGTTCTTTTCATTTCACTAGATAACAATAGAATAAGATAGGATCACTGAGAAATACAAAATCAAAAGAGACACATCATTTACCTTGGGAAACCCTCATGGGGGAGAAAACCCAACAAAACTTCCTTATTATGGATAGCCAATACAATGCCAAGAGATAACTCAAACAAATACCAAAATTCCTCTCCCAAGAATGCACCTCTCTCTCTCTCTCTCTCTCTCTTCTCCAACTGCAGCTCCGAAACTTGCTCCTCAAATGAACAAGTGAGTGTGTATCTAAGTGAGGCGCTAGCCTCCTTATTTATAAAACTCTGGCACGTGTGGAGGTGTCTTTTCACTAGCAGGGCCGACTTCTCAATCTGGGTGGTTATAACCACCTTTAATATATTCTGGGGTTGAGTTCTTATTCTGCCTATTACAATTGTGTTTTGACCAATCCGCAAAAGGGGATTTGGTCTTTTACAATAGCCGACATGATCAATCCGCAATAGGAGTTTGATCTAATGAATAATTCAACAATAATAATTAGAATACACTTTGCAGTTACATTATTTCAACATTTTCTATATGCCCTGAAGATTCCAACTTCTTCCTTTCATCATAGAATTATGGATGTAGATGGACAACCAAGGATACTTTAAGGCTTCTTTTTGAAGAGGACTTCTTCTAGAGTCAAACTAAACACGTGTTGTTTATCATGGCTGCTACTTTCAATTGGTACATGGACAGATACTTCATAATCCTCAATGGATCATATCATATAGGATTATCTCTTTATTAATCCTTGCTTCATGCATGAATGCATGTTTTTCTTTTGGAATTCTGTAATCAACTCCCTCCATATAAGAGAGTCCATGCTTTCGTCTGCATCCTTATTGCCTTATGCAAATTGTCACAATTTCCTCTTGATTGCTGACTTCTTTTTGTTTTGACTTCTTCTGAGTCTCTTTCAAATTTGATTCTGATTTCAGATTATCTGGCAGTTGTTACTTATATAATAGATTCCACATTAATTGTTACCAAAGGTTGTCAACACACTTCATATTTTCATGTGTTTTGCTTGACTAGTAGTCATCGTGATAACAATCCTTATCTTGTTATTCTTCCATAGGTATTGTTTCACTTGAACATCTTATCTTCTAAGAAATAGATATGCAAGATATGTACAAAAACTATGTAAACATGGTATGTACAAGAACTTTTGAAGAATATTGTCACCTTGACTTAGAATAAGAAGTCTGTTTTATCCTGCTTAGCCTTTTTTGAGGGTTCCCTTTCTTCGGCAATTGATGCTTCGTCTGTTTCCTTCCTTAAGACAAACTTCCTCTTATTCCTGAAATTCTTGAATTTTGCTGTGAAGGCTTGATCATCGTATTTCTTTTGGGATTTCTCTTTTGTGCTAATCCTTGATTCTTCTTGTGCACAACAAGTCCAAAGTACTTCAAATATGAGATACTCCTTTCTTGTGTTCATGCTTGTGGCAAATGCATCCCATGTCTTGAGAAGGCTGTTGAGTACTATATTTACTAGTTCCTTGAAATTATTTCTTCAATAGCTCGTATTTGATCTCTTAACTGAGAGATTCTCACAAAATGCTTTTATCATCATTCATTTTTCATGTCACAAAGCTCATTCTTCATACTCATTACTTGTCCAATGTTTCTGACTGAGAAGAGATTAGTTAAGGCATCGTACATCTTCTTAGATGAGTCAAGATGAGAGATGTATGGTATCAAGTGGTATTTTACAGAGTCCACTATGATACTCATGGAATTGGTGTCATTGTCCTTGAAATTCTCCATAACTGCAACGTTCTGAGGTTCCTTCTCTTTTTCTTCTTCAAACTATGGTTCCACGATCTTTCCTTTCACAATATCCAACACTTTATTTTTGGCATGGATGAGGTCAATTCTTGCCTTCCATGCTTTGAAGTTAGAATCCCCTTCTAACTTGTTTTCTGACTTCATAAAGTAAGTCATGACTACTTTGACTTTGACCAAAAACTCAAACTCGACGTCTTAGCTTGCTGAGAGTACCAGGAGGTGCGCTAGGCTAGGGAGAACTAGGTTATCCATAAATTAGGTCAATCTCTTCACTTAAGGTGCCTCAATAAGAGGGTTAGGGTTTCGTTGCTGCAACAAAAACTTTGACTGCAACTACAAATGTAACTGAGAAAAATCCTCCCAATCTATCTTCTAGCGGTTAGACTGTCCGAAGATAGTGTGGGCCCATAATCTGTTAGAAATAATAGCTGTGATCGTTTAACCATAGACAATATATAAATATTTTCACCCAACCATAGGTAGTGTACCAATCTCCAGATCTAGCATACCAAGTAGAAATTCCAAACCATAACCAAGAGAAAGTCCAATCCTAAAACCAAAAATACTAGTTGCAGTAGCTGCAACTACAACTACTCTCCAAACTTGTGCACTTACTGAATTTCTGTAGTTGTGAGCTGTGTGTGTACAAATGAGCTCTGACATCCTGTATTTATACTGCTCTTTCTTAACTGTCTGGGTCAACTTCTCTTTCTTGAGGCTAAAGACTCAATAATAATTATTTTCTTTAGCCGACTTTTCTTCTTGGGTTATGTTCAAAGATTTAGGGTTTCTTCTTGCTTTTTAGAATATTCTATTCTTGTCAGGGTTACATGTGGAGGTTAATACGTCCTGCAACTACCATAATATCAACAATCTCAACGGACGAAGCACCTTAGCATAAGAGAATCTCGCTCACGTCATCTTCGGTTACAATATTCTTGATTGAGATTGTATTTACAATTGTGTTAAGATTTTATTCGCCATATAGAGTTCTTGTAATTTCGCCTTAAACCGTGATTGAAAATTTTCTATCGAATTATCATGATTCTTGATGGGTTGAGTATTTTAGAAATGAAATTTGATTTTACTGTCTTATAACAATGAGAGAACTGTATATTTGATTGTCTAATTTCGTATAGAAGAATTTAAATTTTGTAACAATGTCACACGTTCTTGGAAGAGCCCTTATTGAAACTTGCGCTGAAGTGCTTTGATTGCGGCCATTTTATTTTAATCCAAAATGAGCTCAATTCTGCGATACCAATTAAATGGATAGAAATGAATTTTACATTTCTTGAAGGTAACCTTTGCTATGCAGTTAGACATCTCAAAATTTTATTGTTTACATCCTGGAATGTGGTTTAGTCTCTTTATCATTCGTTGGTATTTCCACTCTTATAAAGTTGGTAGCTAATTGGTCGATTGATAAACTCGCCTGTGACGGCTGCGTTTTAGTTCGAAATTGGGAAGCTTAACCTTGCCTAACTGCTGTCCCTTAGATGTTGAAGTGTAGAATTTTCATGGACTTCCACTGTCATCTACCTTCCGAGTTACCTTCTCGCATAACGCTTTTAATCACTGCAATCTCACTTCCTTATTTGCAGACTATGTTCATCCCGTATTCTACCATGGGCTCTCACCTATACATCTCTTCACCGAATAACCTGGATTGAATCGATCGACATGCACTGCAACTTCAATTTCGGAGTAGATGCGAAAAAAATATCCTGGTGTTTTTTTAATGATCTAAGGATTTTTGAGTTTTTTTAACAGATTTAGGGGTCGAACATCCAGTGATTAGGGTGCTAATATCAATATTGAACACCCAAAACCAAATCTCGCATGATGAAATATCTTCATCGAATTTAATCTCTTCACCAAGTACCCATCAACGGATCTTTTCTCTCTCTCTCCTCTTCATTCAACAAGGGCCCATCCACCTACTCGCGACTCATATGAAGGGTTTTCTTATGCGCCTTCTGTCCACCAGCCCAAATTCACTTGCATCTGTCCATACCCTACCTATCTCAGGCCTTTTGACCTATTACATATCCTTTCTTGGCCGCCTGCTTGTAGATTACAACTGAAAGCAATCCAAAATATTGAAACCCTTGGAGGCATTGGGGATTTGTCGAGGCAAACACTATCAAAGAGGTGAATTTTTTTTGTTCAGATTCAGGTTAAGATTTTGACAAGCTCTCTACATCAGAGGTGCCACTAAGGAAAACTGAACGGATTCTTCTTTTTCAACATCCAATGCATTAAATAAGAGCACCATTACTGCTACAAGTATTTCCTTTGAACAAGCATTTGGGATGCAGTTTCTAGAGAATAAGATAACCCTTCTCATAAGGTAACGTAAGTTTTGAGTTGCATAGCTTTTTTGTTCAATTTTTATGTAGTATTGATGAATGAACACACAACATTTCTCAATACTATTCAAGAAATCTATTGAATTTGTTATTAATACTTGGATAAATTGTCAAAGTGTGTTTCTATCACTTGGATATTGTATATGCCAATGAGGAAGAGACAATAATTATTGAGGAAATTTAATAGATTAGAGGAAATGCATATGCTCTGGTAAGAGTTAATTGCATAAACATCGGTCTGCCATCTTTTCCTTTTGATTTCCATAATATGACATTTTCAAAGTATTTGTAGGTTTCGGTTAGTGTAGATGATACACACAACACTGTATAGGTTATTTAGGTAGTTACACAAGATCTTGGAGGGAAAGTAACATCAGAACTAGGGCCAATACCAGGGATCAACACTAAAATCACTTCGTTTCTTGAACATGATGGATGGAAAATGGTGAACTTCCTTTCTCATGTCTATAACATGTAGGTATTTCATATTTAATTGAATAATAATCACAAGGGATAACCAAATTTACTATTGATAATTTGGGTAAGAATAGTTCCATTTAAAGGATGAGTTGTGTAATTTTTATTCTAGTGTACTCCTAGGGTAACTTTTAATCCTCCAACTTTAGATTATTGTTTTCCATCAGCCTACTAAATTTTACTTGGGTGGGTAAGGGAGTAGGATTTTGAGGAAATTAGAAGGCAGCATAATACCCTCTCATGCTATTACATTAGTTATGTTGGTTCAATATATATTAAGCCCCAAGTCTATTGTTATATTAGAGTTACATTGTTGATCACTCCTTTGGGGTACTAATAGTGTGAACAATTATTTCCTTGTATAAGTATTAGATCTATGTTATCCAAGAATAATTGATTTAGTTCCTTATACATGAGTATATAAATTAACCTAAGAAGGTTCTATATGGCTTGCACATGATTGACCTTTTTATAGTGCTTTAACTGGATATGTAAGTAACTCGAAACTCAAAACCCTTACATAACGCTTGTTATGATTTGCTTGTACCATTTTTTATTAGATCTCTAGTTGCAATTAAGATTTTACTTATGCCAAGTAGTTCTCATTAATCTTATGTGATATTCTCTTACTCGAATTTACACTTCCGCATTTCTAGGACGATGATTAAGTAATTAGTTTACTTTCGCGCCTAAAAATAAATTTGATGTGCTGCCTCAGTAACTAGGTTTCTCATGCACCATATGATGAGTTATGTAATTAGATTTCTTGCGCACCATGAAAATAAAGTTGGTGATTACTCTTGCGCCATGATTAATTGATGATTAAGATTGATTGATTGATCTAGTTGATTGTTGACTTGATTGGATTAGTAGGATTTAGACACCTCCTTGTTCCTTAGAACAATCACCATCCCTGATACTTTAAGTGGTCAAAATCAATCGGATGAATCCTAGGTTTGAGCGTTGATTATGTTTCTTGGAGGTCCTAACCATGCATGATAGGTTGGGCGGGTAGTTATTTTAATATTCAATGTTTGGTTGATCATTACTTATATTTTGCTTCAGTGGATTTTGATTTGTTGAACTGCGTCGCTATTTATGTTTATGCGTTGAACATGTGTCACTGTTATTATTTTTAATGCATGGCCTTGTCTCATTATTTATTTCAATGATGTGTCACTTGTAATGCTTTTAATTATGATGTCATGTTGATTATGCGTTTCTATGATTTATGTGTTACGTTAATTTCCTAATGATTTTTTTTTTAATCAGCTATTGTACTTCACTATTCGTAGTCATAAAGGAGGGGCCGTTACATATGGTGTCAGAGCGGGTTCAACCCCGCGACTTGGGATCATTACGTCTTCCCTTGTATTAATCATTTGATTAATAACCTATCGCTAACTAAAATTGATTTTTTTCCATGCAGGTAATCATGGTTAGAGGACGATGTGGAGGTATACAATGTGGTGCTAGGGGAGGAAGTGCGACGCCTCCAGTAGCATCCACGCCAGAGGGGTCTAATCCCCAAGGAGAAGAAAACGTCATTGGACATGAGCAGATTGTTGTGGGGGATGTGGTTAGTTTGATGAGGCCCTTTCAGAGGATGTGAGAGGCCTTGATTAATCTACTAGATAGAGATAAGTCCAGGACGCCTGTACCCCCTGAGGGTCGACATCGCACTCCAGCTAATAGTGGTAGGATTCACAAAGAACTTGAGAAGGTTAATGTTCTCGAGTTCATGGGTGCCACGGACAACTCATCCGTCGAGGCTTGGCTGGAGAACATGGCGATGTGCTTCGCACTTCGCGACTACACCTCCAACATGAAAGTCCACATGGTGGTCTTTCAGTTGAAGGGGAGTGCTCTTCTATGGTGGAAGATGCTCCTACCTCAACTGAACATGGTCGTCGAAGACGTTTCATGGGAAATGATCGAGGAATGGTTCCAGGAGAGGTATTTGTCAGAGGAATTCATTGAGCGCCATCTCAATGAGATCAACGCCTTATGAAAGGGTGGTCGTACGGTGCATGAATATGAGGCCCAATTTATGGAGCTGCTTAGGTATGATCCACATCTGAATACAGAGAGGTTGAAGGTAGAAAAGTTTGTGTTTGGCCTTAACTTCAACATCCATGCGAAGGTGAGGATCCTAGCCATAGACGTTGCACGATGCAGTCCAAAAGGTCCTCATAGTAGAGGAAGAACTAACCAACAAGGATCAGGGAAGGACTCCTGCAAGACCGAGTGGACAGAGGATGACAGGTGCACAACGACATCAGACACCAGCTATAATTACATCAGGGTATGAAGATACGTCGAGAGGATTCATGTTCACCACACCATGACGACTGGATCCTTAGAAGAGGGCTCCCTACAGAGGACCACAACATCAACAACAACATCACTCGCAACAACAACAATTTAGGCATGTTCAACATAATAGACAGGGATCTCAGGCTGGTAGGCCAACAACTTCTACTAAGGGGACTAGGAGTACTGGACCGAAGACCGGATGTTGGACATGTGGAGAGCCACATTACCAGTGAGACTGCTTGATTGAGAGGGCCAGAGCAATCGGGTCATCCAAACACACTACAATTAGGGATTTGGGCAAGGCCCATAGGATTCATGCAACAATGAATAACCGCAAATCCGAGCACCAGTGCATTGTGCTTGAGACGTTTGGTACCATCGTCGACCAAACTTTTAGTATTTTGATAAATCTAGATGCTACAAAGAGCTTTATTTCTAGTGCAACGCTAAAGAGAATTAAGGTAAAGGAAGTCGAACATGACGAGTTTAGATATGTTGAAATGGCTTCGGGTGCCAAACAAAAGGTTGGGGGAAGAGTTATGGGTTTTCGCATTAACTTGGGAGATTTTGTAACGATATTTGACCTATATGTCACGATCTTAGGATCTTATGACATCATGATCGGTATGGACCGGTTTGAATTGCATGATGCGATACTCAATTGTAAGACAAAACAGTTGAGTTTGATCGATGATGAGGGACATAGAAGAGTGATTGTAGGAAGAAACCATGGAGTGTCCCTGAGGTTCCTTTATTCCCTACAACTACAAAAGAGCATGTGGAAATGATGCAAGCTATATGTAATCTTAGCGCTAAAAGAAAAAGGCGAGGCGAAAGGATTAGAAAACCTTTCGATAGTACGAGAGTTTGATGATGTGTTCCTAGAAGAGCTACCAGGCTTGCCGCCTGAAAGAGAGTTGGAGTTTTCCATCGACTTGAAACCTGGAACTGAATCAATAGTAAGAACACCTTGTCGGATGTCAACGCCTGAGTTACAGGAGTTGAAAATGCAACTGAAGGAGTTGTTGGAACTAGGACTTATACACCCCAACATGTCATCTTGGGGCGTGCCTGTTATCTTCATAAGAAATAAGGATGGGTCGTGGAGACTCTGTATTTACTACCGTCAATTGAACAAAGCAACGATCAAGAAATAATATCCATTTCCAAGAATAGACGATTTTTTTGATCAAATGAAGGGCGCGACAGTGTTTTCAAAGATCGACTTGAGATCAGGTTATCACTAGTTATGAATTAAAGAGGAATATATTCCTAAGACCACATTCAAGACGAGGTTCGAACACTACGAGTTTTACCGTTTTACCATTTGGACTGACAAACGCCCCGAGGGTATTCATGAGCTTGATAAATGGGGTGTTTCGAAAATACTTGGACAAGTTTTTTCAAGTATTCATTGATGAGATATTGATATATTATCGGACGACATAAGAACATGACGAACATTTGCGCTTAGTACTATAATGTTTACGAGAAAACAAATTATACGGGAAACTGTTGAAATGCTCTTTTTACCAATCAAGGATTCATTACTTAGGGCATGTTATCTTCGGCGAAGGAATCACTGTAGATCCAACGAAGTTAGAGGATATCAAGGAATGGCCTACGTCGACAAATGTACCATAATTAAGCATATTTATGGGTTTAGCAGGATATTACGGACGGTTCGTCGAAGGTTTTTTGAAGATAGTAAATTTGATCATGAAATTGCAGAAGAAAAACAAGAAGTTTGTATGGATCGAGAAGTGCGCGGAAGCATTTCAAAGGCTCAAGGAGCTGTTGACGACAACACTAATACTAAAAGTCCTCGACATGGACCAATAATTCTTGGTATGCATAGACGCATCCAATGAAGGCTTATGCAGAGTCTTCATGCAAGACAGTCGAACGATCGCTTACATCTCAAGGAAATTAAGAAAGCATGAGGAGAACTACGCAACACATGATTTGGAGTTATTGGCCAGTATGTATGCCTTGAGAGTGTGGGGACACTATTTGATTGGACGTAAATTTGAACTAAAAACAGATGACTATGGATTGCAACACATATTTACGTAGAGTGAATTGAACGCACGACAAAGGCATTGGTCAAAATTGCTTAGCGAATACGATTTTGAGATTTCTTACATAAAAGGAACAATGAACAGTGTGGCAGATGCGTTGAGTCAGAAACCACACATATTTTCAGTGATACCTCTTCAGACGAATCTTCGAGAAAATATGCTAACTATACATTGCGACGATGACTGGTATAAAGAGGTTAAGGAAAATATCAGACAAGACACCATGTTGGTACCAAAGATTGAAGGATATACAATGGACAACGCCAGATTGATGATGTATAATGACCGGATTTATGTATCGCCTAATGAAAAATTAAGAAGTTTGATCTTAAGTGAAGCTCATAGAGCAGTGTACATGGCCCATCCAAGAGTCATGAAGACGAGGGCAGATCTTAAGCTCTTATTCTTCTGGAAAGGAATGAAAGCAGACATAGTTAGCTACGTGGTGAGATGTCTAGAATGTCAGCAAGTGAAAGATGAACATAGACATCCGACAGGATTACTACAACCACACACTATTCCATAATCTAAATGGGAGGTCATTTCGATGGAATTTATTGTTGGATTGCCACTCACAACAAGGAGGGATGACTCGATTTTCGTGGTAGCTGACACTCGGACAAAGAGTGCACATTTTATTCTTGTGCGTATGACGTATTAGGCGTTAGACATAGCTAGAGTTTTTATTAGCGAGACTGTAAGGTTACATGGTGTACAGAGAAGGATCATATCCGATCGAGGATCGATGTTTATGGGACGCTTTTGGACTAGTTTCCAAGAGGCTTTGGGAACACACCTGAACTTTAGTACATCGTATCACCCTGAGATAGACAGGCAGGAAGAAAGAAAAAACAAAATTTTGGAAGATATGTTGCGTATGTATGTGATGGAACAACCAAAGTGTTGGGAAAAATTCTTGCCACTGGTAGAGTTTTCGTACAAGAATAGCTATCAAAGTACCATTAAGACGACACCTTTTGAGTTTCTCTACAGGTGACTGTGTCAGATGCCATTGAGCTGGGATCGACTTGAGGATAGGGTCTTGGTAGGACCAGAAGCGATCCAAGAAATGGAAGAACAAATGAAAACTATAAGATAAAGGATTAAATAAACGAAAGATTGACATAAGATTTATGCCGATGCGCATCACGTTGACTGTAACTATGAAGTTGGTGACCGAGTTTTCTTGCAGGTGAAACTGCACAAAAATTCGATCAAGTTTGAAAAGGGTGCTAAAATATCTCCTAGGTGTTGGTCACTATAATTGCTTAATTGATTTCAAACAACCAAGTGAAACATAAATTATCAACCCAGGGAAGTCTTTTATTTCAAAGATAACCACGCACTATATATGCTCAATTCCAAAAGCAGCTTAGTGTTGTAGTAAAGAAATTTATACTAATCTCACTTGCTCAAATAAACTGAAGTTCTGTATTAAATCACAGGAAAGTAACTTCCCTATTGAAAACCCTTAAAGATCAATCTAAGAATCCTGGATTACATTGAATTAATACTTGCAATGGGAAAGAACAACTATTCTGCAATCAGAGAACATGACCCTTACTCTCAACAGAGACTTCAGCATTAACACTCTTTCATGAAAACAAC
>ML827922.1:11800-30164 GCA_009831015.1 Picea engelmannii
GAATAAATCTGGCCAGACTGTCTAATCTTGGTCAGATAGCCCCAGGGTAGAGTAAGTTCTTAGCCCAACAGTCTAATATGGGTTAATTGTCATAGGAAGCTAGGTTAGAATATAGGCTAGTTGCTTTATTTCAATAAAACCAGCTGGATGATGAATGTTGCACCATGTTTCAGATGCTTAAAAATGGTGTTGGTCTAGCCCCATGGTGGTGTATACATGAAAAGCCTTGGAAAAACCCGTGAACTGCACTTATCCTAAGTTCTCTGGTGCATGTATTCTCCGCGCCCTCACTTATGCTCCACTCATATATCAATGGCTCAGATAGTCGCACCCAGATCTACGATGGTCAGACCTTTTCGGACCCCCCCGACTGTTCTATCTTTAATAGAGGGNGGGGGGTCCAGAATCGTGGATAATACCTGCGCACATCTGGATGGCCCATGTTTAAGCACGCGGATCTACGGTCTATATTGGATTATGGACCCCCCCATCCATTCTGCCTTTAATGGAGGGGGGGTGGTCCAGAATGTGTGATAAAGGGCGCACATAGATCTGCGGTCAAAAAGCCAGCACACAGATCAACGACTCAAGGTGTTTTCCGGACCCCCTGACTGATTTGCCTTTAACTGAAAGGGGGGGGTCCGGAATGGAATCTCTCCTCTAGCGGCCCCCTATCTATATGTGGCATCAATCTACCAGTCCCGAGTCCCACCGCCTCCTACTGACTGACATACCTTCGTCACCTCTTGACGCCACCATCCACCTTTCTAAAAGAGTCACATCCCTTAATTTTTGTCAATCCTTCCCCCCCATTCACTCGTGGCAAGCCCCCTCACCATAATTTTTACCCCAATCGGTAACCACCACTTCACCCATCCGTATTCTTCAGTCACCATCACCTGCCATCTCACACTCCAAGTGATCCGTTTGCCATTTATTACTGGATAACCTATCTGTTAACTAGTTGACCTGTCCCCCGTGCCCAACGGACACCCATTTACTCAAAACTACCCTCACTCTTCTTTCTTTCACCATTTACCCGCTCATCGCACTAGATAATTTTCACACCGTTTTCTCCATTTTGTTAGTCACCCCCACCTACAGTCATCCCCTCTAATGTTGTTTTTTGCAGGTACTGTTGCAGTAATGGCGCCAAAGTCAAAACAAGCAGAAGGAGAGGAGAATCCTTTTCTCTCGCCTCCTGTCGACCTTGACAAGATTCCATTGGCAGACAAAGATTGCTTAATCTCAGATACAAAGT
This sequence comes from Picea engelmannii, assembly GCA_009831015.1. Classification (NCBI taxonomy): domain Eukaryota; kingdom Viridiplantae; phylum Streptophyta; class Pinopsida; order Pinales; family Pinaceae; genus Picea; species Picea engelmannii. The sequence goes on from ML827922.1 coordinate 13,062, forward strand.
GTGATTTTGATTTCACGAACCTTCAGTCGTGGCTCAAAGAAGTTTTCCTGGACTAGAGTGATGAAATTGGACTCTGGGAGTCCAACCTACCCCTATATCTTTTTCCTCAGATTCACCCTTTTCGAGAATTTTCCCTCAAGTGCCAATCCCACTACATTCCCGAGCAAAGAGCCATCATTTCCTCATCTGGAGAAATTCTTTTCCTCATCACGCCTGAAACCATCGACCAAATGATGCAAATCCCTCGAGATGACTCTGCATCACCTTTTAACCTTGAAATTCTCACAGAGTTATACCAGAAGATGAATTTCCCCCAAAGAGCTCAAATATTTTAGCTTTTCCTCCCACCATCTGCTCAATTTCCCTCTACAAATTCCCCTTATCCTTCTTCCATGTTTTCGACCAAAGGAAAGCAAATCATCTCATTCCTATGCGACTTGTTGGGATACTATTCAGATTAGTGGGTAGATGAACCCATCCTGGGATTTTTGTCCATTTTCTGCACCGACGAGAAGCCCACTACCCAGTTCGACTTCAACACGTTCTTGGTGAACAATATTCATGAACAATTGGTCAATTTCACCACGGAAGGCATGTTCCGGTATTCTTCCATATTGGCGTACTTGTTCATTTTCTTCCAAGTGGACAAATTTGTTTTTTCCATGTAGAAGATGGATGGAGATGGCAGACCCCAGGTAGTGACCACATGGACCTCCTTGCTCAAGCATAACTCCACAGAGTTCAGTTTCAAGCAGTTCATCGAACAATTCTATCACCCGGTGGTAAGTATGTTTAGCGGCAGGCCCGAGCCTAGGATTAATGATGAAGTTCAGAGGATCTTGCATCTTTCAAATCACACCAAGACTGGTGATTGGTATTTATACCAAGATCACACTGAGATAAGAGTATATGGGTACGAGTTGGCCCCGTATAAGCTTCCTAAATACATGCCTGTCAGAATTTTTGCTCTGGAGTACATAAGGCAGATGATAAACTCCGATGATATTCATTTTGTGTCTCTAAAGAAAAAACAACAACTCAGAATCAAGGGGTAGATTGGCTCTTTCATCTACAACAATCGTGGCGTCGGAGAGGAAGCAGACAAGCTGCTGAAGGAAATGAAGTTCATCACTAGTTTCCCATAGCATTACGATCCGTGTGGGATTATCTCTGAGATGAAGGTGAAAAACAAGATCATCCCATATGTCCACGAATCTAGGCCTGAAGTCGAGAAATTTGCAAACCAGACAGTATAGGAACCTAACACTTTGGTCGAAGCAGAACAATAGGATCCCCCGGCCACTGTATCGCAAACAACCACACCACAGGTTCCGAAAGAGAAAAGGCCTAGGCAATATTTATCTCAGCCTCTCACTAAAGTGTCGTCAGAAGAATTCCAATTGCATACCAAGAGGTCTAAAACCATTTCAGCTCCTGACCCGACTGGGGAAAAGGAAGTCCCGTCTACTACAGTGACCAAGGTTGATAGGCCACCCCTCAGTGCAAGCCTCCAGCATATCATAACCTCAGCATTGCCGAAGAAATCTACAGATACTCCATCAACCACCCAGCCAGGTAAGGTAGGACTGAAGTTGAGCATCTTTGAAAAATATGATCTAATCAAGAAAAGGAATCAAACCCTGACTAGCAGCACTTGCGCCCAGTTCTAGAAGCAGACGTCGACTGCACAACATAGGCTGCTATCGACATTTGACACTGAGAAGGGTAGAATGCATATGGAATTCCTCCAAGCACAGGTGCAAGATCCAAAGGTAATCACTGACTACAAAAGGGCCACCTTTGAATTCCAGACTAAGGATGTGCATCCGGCTGATCAGATGGATCTACACAAGCAAACATGAGAAATGGTTTTCTATACATTGGCACATGCTTCCACCACTGCGTCCAAATTGCAAGTGTCCCTGAACAATGTCCAAACAGAGTTGAAGTTGGAGAAGATATTTTCCTTTGCCAAGGACAACATGATCAAGACTTTGGAGGAGTTGGTCCTTAAGATCGGGCACGATCCCTCAAATGTGAAAGCAGCCGAGGAAATGATTAAAAATAAAAATGCCAACATAGCCTCCTTAATAAAACAATTGAAACTCCCACTAACAGAGGATTCACAGGCGAAGGAAATAGCAGAGACGCAAGGAGAAAAAGATGAGATGCTCAAACTAATCATGGAGTAGAATGCACAACTAAAGGAAATGGAATCTGAGATGGAGAAGCTTGTAAAAGAGAAAGAACAAGTGAAGCCAATGGAAGTCATTCCATTGAGTGCAATTCCACTTTCAGGAGTAAGCAGAGCATCAGTAGCAGAAGTCCCATCAACAAATCCACTGACATCTCTGGAAAAGATAGCCGAATTGGCTAAATCTATGGAAAAGATGAACCTACAGGAAATAGAGATTAGCAGGATCAAAAAGGAGATTGAGAACCTTTAGGAACTCAAATCTTCCTTTCAGATCAGCCTCTCCAAGGAAAAGCAAGTGTCAGACCAACTCAAACAAGAGTTACAACAACTCCAGAAACAAACAGTGGCAGGTAAAACTTTGGTCGAGGTTAAAGAAAGTGTCTGGACAGACATCAGCAAGTCTATGAATGAGATATGTCCCATGATACAGATCATGTTTGAGAAAAATGAGTTGCTCAAGATAAGCATACAGGCCATTGAGAAGATCAGATCAGAATTGGGAGAGATGCCCACACAGGCTAATGAAATCATCAAGTTCCTAAATTCTAAGACCAGGGAGGAGCTGGAAATTGAAGATAGAACAGAGACCATCCTTGAGGTCAAAAGAGTTTTGACCAAGAGAGGATTAATGCTTCAGCTGGAAGAAAAGGTTCATGCCATGGACCTAGGGGTACAAAGGTTTTTTAGTAAGATTGAGGCTCTACAGAAGAAAGGTCTTCCTGGTCTAAAGGTAATCAATGACAAATTGATGACACTCCCAGACTATAAAAAGAGACTAGCCGATGTGGCTAAGGACAGTTCAAAGTTTTCAGGAATTCAAGGCAGCATCATCGGCAAGGCATTTCTAGATGCGCTTCAGTGGGACATCAATATTCAGCATGAGATTCGATACATCTTTGTCACCAAACCTACCTTCGCCAAATACACAGAAATGGATGAAGTTTATCGAAGGCTACTCAAAGTCAACGTGCCCAGTCATCTTCGATGGGAAGAAATCTATGATCTGTTCGAGTAGCAGATGAGCTGTCCCAGCCCAGTCATTTGTCCAATCAGATGAGGTCGTGCAGAGGCCTCACCAACAGTTCACCCAGAAAACAACATGCAGTTGTGACACATCATTAAGCAGTTCCTAGATTTATGAAATTTGTTAAGTTAGTTAGGCTAAAAATAGATTTAGCACGTCCTGGTCTTTGATGATAGGATTGTTTGTAATTTTTGAGTTATAAATACTTCATCTTTCGAAGTATTGAGGGTTGTTTATCTTCACACCCTGCAAGCTATCAGACTGTAATATTTTTGATGAGATCTCCCATTAATACAAAGAGGCACTTTATAGGATTCTTGCATGTATTCACTGGTGATGTTTTTCTCTCTAAGTTAAATGTTATTCTCGCTTTGTTATCACACTGTTTTCTAAATCTAATCTTTGGAAGTAACGAACGTTGCAGGATTTATCTCGTATACCCTGTTTCTGACTTAAAAGATTTAAGTGTTTTATCTTCTCATTTTACAATAAATAAATTCTTAACTGCTTCTTTGTTGTAACTGTCTTTCTCATCTTTTCTGCTATTCCTCATTTATGCTACTAAAGAATCCAGTGATTATATTATCTCGCCCTATGAAAGGTTCCTTTGTTTTTTCTGGTTCGGATTTCATCTTTACGACATGGACCCCATATACCAATGGATGTGTAAACTATCTCAACCAACTCGACAAACACAACGACGAGAAAACCGACTTATTTATTTATCTAGCCTAATATTTAAAAAGTTTGAAACATATCTAAATCATATAGAGAGATCCCTCTCTGAAGTTGGAAGGGCTATATCCCAGCTTCAAAAGTGGTTGGATAAAGTTACCTCTCATAGATTTCTTCTTTTTAACAACCTCTAGGAAATTTACAGAGCGCTAACATAGTGGCGACCATACTGGGGACATAACAGAACTAAAAATTTATAGCTTCACGTTTTCTTTTCCCTAGAAGAAAAGCTTGTTCCTGAAATATTGCAAATTTGAGAAGAAAGTAATGTTTAGAGGTTGATTAAAATTTGTACATATTATTTTCAGACTCGTAAAACTAAAAAAGTATATATATAAAAAACCAAAAGAAATCTGGCTCCTAAGAAAGTTTATACTCGATCTCATCCAGACCCAGAACCTGCGATAATAACAGATAACCCAGAATAGTTGCTCAGGAAAAAGACTATTGCTGAAGGTTCAGTAAGTCATACTCCCTTTCATAAGTCCCTTTCCTTTTTAGGGAAGCTCGTTACCTTTCAAAACCCGGACTTTGACACCCTCTCCGAACAAAGCCTGGTTAGAACAAGATTCGATAGTTTTGTGACTGAAATCATTTTGGACCCAAACGTTTTGCAACCCCAGACTCCTGAAGTTCTATCTCCCACTGCTAAACCACAAACCACTCCTTCGGTGCTAGCCAGTCCCTCCTCATCCTCATCTTCAATCGCTACCTCGCCTATCATCCAGCTTGTTATCCCACCTCCTCCACCCATCATGGCAGCCAGATATGCTCCCTTGGTGTTGGCCACACCTCTTCATGCCATGCCCTAAGACTATCAAATGAGACTCCCACAGTTTGATGGAATAGGACCTTTGAACGCCCAACAACACGTTGATAAAATGAATGATTATTTTGACCTGCACGAAATAGATGAGGCTGACGTTCAAATGAGATTGTTTGCCTAAAGTTTGACAGGTGATGTTATGAAATGGTATAAAGGTTTACGTGCCACCTCAGTCCTTGACCTTACCGCATTCCAAAGGAGTTTTCTAGACAGATGGGAGGTAAAGAAAAACCCTCTCCAAATATTGTCAGAATACGAAAATATAAGAAGAAATCAAGGTGAGACAGTTCAAGATTACTGCACTCGTTTCAATAACCTGTACAACGCAATCCCAGCCGAAATCAAACCTCCACAGGGTTTGGCATTGATAAAATTCCCTGATGGTTTTGAAGCCGATATGTCGTACCAACTAAGGGAAAGAAATTCTACCACCCTGGAAGACATGCAGAAAGGTGCAATAAGTGTGGAGGCCAATTTGTTGGAAAAAAGGGCACGACAGAGGTCAGAGAGGAGAGTTACAATTAAAGAGGAACCTTCCACATCAACATCCAATTCCAAATTGGATTCCTTGGCCAGAGAAATGGAAAGTATGATGGAAAGACTTACGGTATCATAAAGAAATCCTCCGAGAGAAAACCCACCAGCTCCTCAAGTTCAAAATCCTAACTTCAGGAGAAACCCTCCTCAAATCCGACAGAGAGATCCTAGGGATCAAAGAGAGCAGAGAGGTCCGGATCAACAGATCAGACCCCCCCTACAAGATAATTATGCTGATGAAGGAGAGGAAGTGATTGAGGAACTAGAGGATACTCACATAAATCTCATGGGCATTCACGATAATGAAGCTATTTTCCTTACCCAAGAAGAGCAAGAAATTTTTCTTCTCAATCAAACAAAAGTAAGTGAAAAAGATGAAGATGCCGAAAAACAGGCATTCGAAAATGCCATTTTGGAGGTACACCGACAGTACAATCTGCAAAGTAAAAAGATAGAAGGAAGTTCCCCAAAAAAGATGATTGAAACGAAGAAGGTAGTCGAAACCAAAAAATCCTTTGAGCCATCTGTCGAGAAGATTCCTGAGAAGAGTACTGCCGAAGTTCCCGCGAAAAGAAACCTTACTATTCTGAAAAGATTGCCGCAGCCTAAGGTTTCATCAATTAATCAACCAAGTACTTTCGACCAGAAGAATGTGGTAGACAAACCAGAATTGATGAGCCAAAGCAGAGCCCCTACACCTTTCAGCCTCGAAGGGGAATTAGCCAAAGTAAAAATTCCCATTCCACTTTCCGAGTTGATGAACAAAGATGCTTATTGTCCACAAGTGATTAAAGCGCTGACCATTGAACCTAATATAGGTATGAAAGCCTTAACTGTTGGATCAACAAATCATTCAGACACTGTGAACCTTACAGATGATCAACCCGAACTTCTGTTCAGACCTGAAATAGATGGCCAAGCCGATAATGGTGTTGTCGCTCCTTTTTACATTAGTCTAAATATACATGACCTGATCTTGCATAATGCTATGCTAGATTTAGGTGCTTCCCATAATATGATGCCTAAAGCAGTGATGGAGAAACTGGGACTGGAGGTCACCAGTCCTTACAAGGATTTACACTCATTTGACTCCAGTAAAGTTAGATGTATTGGTTTGATCAAGGACCTATGTATCACCTTGGTTCAGATTACTGCAAAGAGCATGGTCATGGATGTGGTAGTTGCAGACATCCCCCCAAAGTATGGAATGTTGCTATCCTGGTATTGGGGGGCTAAGTTGAGAGGCACCCTGCAGCTGGATATGTCGTATGCCACTATCCTAGTCTTCTGGCAACAGAGAAGGCTATATAGAGAAACATTGATGAAATACATGGCCAGTAGCCAAGAAAAACCGCACAACTACCCTCTTTACTTCGCACATTCTGACTTGGATTCTTTTATCCTGTATAACGATGGTGACACAAAAGAGCAAAACACTCAGCTGGGAGAAGATACATCTGGTCCGGGTGAAGGCCAAGAAATCATCGAGGTAGAAAGAAAGAAAAACGTGATAATTAAAGAATTACCGGTCGACTTCTGGAGCATGGATTTTGATGGAGCAGTAAGCAAAGAAGGAGCCAGAGCGGGAGTTTGGCTGCACAATCACAGAACCAGGTATTCAGAAAACCATTCTTACAAATTAAATTTCGAATGCACTAACAATATCGCCGAGTATGAAGCCTTGATGCTCAGTTTGAAACTTTTGAAAAAAGTTGGTGCCAAACAGATTATGGTAAGAGGTGATTCTGAGTTAATAATCAAGCAAATTAAAGGTGAGTATGCTACGAAACATCCCCGTCTTAGAGATTATAGGAATGATTTTGTTGATGCCCTTAGATGTTTCACTGAAGTTGATTTGCAGGTAATGCCTAGGGGACATAACATTTTGGCAGACAGATTGGCTACGTCAACAACCACATGTAAGATTCCTTTTTGCTTGACTCGCCCATACACGGTTGAGGTGAAGTGAGGACCAACCATTCCCGACAATATCAGGTACTGGCAAGTGTTTGGTAATGATGACCAAATCGAAGATTTTCTGCAGTGTAAAAATGATTTTGAATGTACAAATATAGATTTAGAGAACAAAGATGAAAATGTAAAAAGATCTGATTTTGAAAATGAAAGTGTAAATAACGTAGATTTAGGAGAATTAGGCAATGATGAGATGGAGACCGATATTTTTCATTTGAAAAGTAATGTTTTACCTAGGGGTCTAGTTCCTTTAGAGGACTTGTTTGATTTTAACGATGTAGCCAAAAAACCGAAAATTGAAGCCAGTGGACAGGAAGTAGAAGATTGTAATATAGGGACAGAAGAGAAACCCAGAATGGTCAAGTTGTCCAAATCATTACCCCCTGAGAAAAAACTCAAATACATTGAGCTGTTCAAGGAATATTCACATGTGTTTGCCTGGGGCTATGAGGATTTGAAAGCTTATGATACCAACATCATACAACATAGGATTCTAATAAAAGAAGACCAAAAACCGTTCAGACAGAAACTTAGGAGAATCAATCCCAAGTTACTCCCTCTAATAGAAAAGGAAATCAAAAAAATGTATGATGCCAAAATCATAGTCCCATTGCGTTTTTCCAAATGGGTCTCAAATTTCGTCCCAACATGTAAGAAATCTAGGGAAATCAGGCTTTGCATTGATTTTCGAAATCTGAATAAGGTCTCCCTGAAGGACAATTACCCGTTGCCAAAAATAGACCACATACTACAAAGGGTAGTCAGATCCAGTCGAATCTCTTTGCTGGATGGGTTCTCGGGTTATAATCAGGTCCTCGTTCACCCAGATGACCAAGACAAAACCACTTTCACTACACCATGGGGCACTTTCATGTATGTGAAAATGCCTTTTGGTTTGATGAACGTTGGAGCTACTTTCCAGAGAGCGATGGACATCGCCTTTGTGGAAGAGTTAGGTAAATTTATCATCATCTATCTGGATGATGTAACTGTGTTTTCCCAATCTGATGATGATCACCTGAGACATCTCAGACGAGTCTTTGAGAAATGCATGAGATTTGGGATTTCTTTAAATCCTAAGAAAATCCTTTTCGGACTAGAGGAAGGAAAACTGCTAGGGCACATAATCTCTAAGGACAGAATCAAAATAGACCCCAGCAGAATTGAGGCCATACAAAAATTAGAACACCCAAGAAACATCAAAGAATTACAGTCTTTTATCGGAAAAATAAACTTTCTACGAATATTCATACCCAATCTCACTGTGCTCCTCAGAAACATTACAAATATGTTAAAAAAGGATGTAAAAATAAAACAGGACACCGAGTCCAGGCAGTGTTTCGAACAAGTCAAACGAGCACTCACACATGCCCCCGTCTTGATCAGTCCCAATTTTACCAAGAATTTCTATCTTTTTTCTTTCGCTTCCGAACATACCATTGCAACGGTATTACTACAGAAGAACAACGAAGAGTACAAACAACCCATAGCCTTCTTCAGTAAAGCGTTAAGAGAGGCTGCTTTGAATTACAAGATAATTGAGAAACACGATTTTTCCTTGGTAAAAGCCATAAAATATTTTAGAGTCTACATTCTCCATTCCCACACCATTGCATATGTTCCGAATGTGGTAGTAAAGACATTTTGACCCAGGACAATCCGGATGGAAGAAGAGGAAAATGGATTGCTATCATTTTAGAATATGACATAGAGATTAAGCCTACGAAACTAATTAAAGGTCAAGGTCTAGAAAAATTAATGGCTGAATCAAATTTCCATGCTCGTGACATTAATTTCTTAGTTGCAGCAGATGAACAGGGCGAGACGATGACTCCAAGCGTGATAGAGGTATTTCTCAACTCTCCATGGTACGCAGACCTAATATTTGTTTTGCATAATTTACAAGCTCCCCCTGGTTTGACTAAGACTAAAGCTAGGTTTTTGAAGTTGAAAGCATTAAAATTTTGCATTCTAGAAGGCAATCTGTATTGGAAAGATCCCAGAGGTATTCTGTTAAATTGTTTATTGAAAGATGAAGCTGACAAAGTGTTACAAGAATTTCATGCAGGAGAATGTGTGGTCATTTGAACTGGAAGGTTACAGCCAAAAAAATCCTCAGAGCTGGATTCTATTGGCCCACCCTATTCGCTGATGTACATCATAAAGTGACTTCATGTCATCAATGTCAGCTATTTGAAGGTAAAAGGAAACTCCTTCCTCTACCCCTGAAACCGATCTCCATTGAAGCCCCTTTCCAACAATGGGGATTGGACTTCATTGGAGAGATACATCCCCCTTCTCTAGGCCAGCACAGGTGGATTCTTACTGCCACAGATTATTTTACAAAATGGATCGAAGCAGTACCAAGCAGGCAAGCCACTGATTCTGTTATTATTAAATTCCTTGAAAATAATATCTTGTCTCGCTTTGGATGTCCTAGAAAGATTATAACTGATAATGCAACTTCTTTTCGATCGAAGAAACTCATAGATTTCTGCAACCAGTATCACATTGGTTTGGGACATTCCACAGCTTACTACCCTTAGGGGAATGGGCTGGTGGAATCTTCAAACAAAACCCTGGTAAACATCATCAAGAAGACGTTGCAGGAAAACAAGAAGTCATGGCATAACAAGTTGGTGTTCGCTTTATGGGATGACAGATTGACCACCAAAAGGTCAATCGGTATGTCACCATATCAGCTGGTCTATGGCACAGAAGCAGTTTTTGCCACTTCCTTAGGAGTCCCTGTCATGAAATTGCTTCAAGACATACAAGCTGAACCAAATGACTCACAAAGAAGGATCAATCAGATGATCCATTTGTAGAAGTCTAGGGAAGAAGTATTCAGCAAGACTCAGGTAGTCCAAGAAAGCATCAAAAATATTTTTGACAAAAGAACCAAGGAAGATGATTTTGAGCTAGGAGATTTGGTGCTGAGATGGGACGCCCGAAATGAAGACAAGGGAAAGCATGGAAAATTCAACAGTCTGTGGAAGGGACCATTCATGATTCAAGCATTCAGAGGAAGCAACACTTTCTTGCTAAACAACGTTGATGGGACAGATCTGCTAGGAGGACCTATAAATGGCAGAATACTGAAGCATTATTTACCGCCTCGGTAGAGACTCGAGGTTTCACTCTCCATTGTACATACCATCTTTATTTTTCACCTGCATTTTCTGAGTGAATAACTTTAGTCAGTTGGTTGAAGCCCGAAGAGAAGGCCCTAAGCCGCTGACCACTGTTCTTCCATTTTTTTTGAATAAAACCAATCAATCAACGAAGGCGACTAGGCAGAAATTTTTAGAACGTCAGGAGCCAGGATTCTTGGCACTTCACAGGGAAAGTACCATCCCCAGGTGGATCCGCTGTTTTCACCCTATAAGTTATAGGATCAACTGGTGACTGGAATATTATCTCTCTCTAGTGTTTTTTGTTGACAAATGATTTTTCATTCTGCAAATAATTTGAAAAAGAAAGAAAAAAAAGAAAGAGAAAGAAAAAAAAAGAAAAGAAAAAAAAAAGAAAGAAAAAGAAAAAAGAAAAGAGGGCATAAAAGAATTTCAATAAAGCCCCATGCAATAATAGTAACTTGGTCCATACCTTTCAAGCATGGCCAAGTTCTTTTTTAAATTGATGTTGATAGGATTAGTGAATAAAGTTTGGCTAAACCGTTTAATCTTAGCCAAAGTATCTAGGTTAGGTTAGTGAATAAATATGGCCAGACTGTCTAATCTTGGTCAGATAGCCCCAGGGTAGAGTAAGTTCTTAGCCCAACAGTCTAATCTGGGTTAATTGTCATAGGAAGCTAGGTTAGAATTTAGATTAGTTGCTTTATTTCAATAAAACCAGCTGGATGATAAATGTTGCACCATGTTTCAGATGCTTAAAAATGGTGTTGGTTTAGCCCCATGGTGGTGTATACATGAAAAGACTTGGAAAAACCCGTGAAATGCACTTATCCTAAGTTCTTTGGCGCATGTATTCTCCGCACCCTCACTTATGCTCCGCTCATATATCAATGGATCAGATAGTCGCACCCAGATCTACGGTGGTCAGACTTTTTCGGACGCCCCCGACCGTTCTATCTTTAATGGAGGGGGGGGGGGTCTGGAATCGTGGATAATACCCGCGCACATCTGGACGACCCATGTTTAAGCGCATGGATCTACGGTCTATATTGGATTCCGGACCCCCCCCGTCCATTCTGCATTTAATGGAGGGGGGGGTCCGGAATGTGTGATAAAGGGCGCACATAGATCTGCGGTCAAAAAGCCAGCACACAGATCAATGGCTCAAGGTGTTTTCCGGACCCCTCGACTGATCTGCCTTTAACTGAAAGGGGGGGGGGGGTCCGGAATGGAATCTCTCCTCTGGCGGTCCCCTATCTATACATGGCATCAATCTACCAGTCCCAAGTCCCACCACCTCCTACTGACTGACATACCTTCGTCACCTCTTGACGTCACCATCCACCTTTCTAAAAGAGTCACATCCCTTAATTTTTGTCAATCCTTCCCCCCCATTCACTCATGGCAAGCCCCCTCACCATAATTTTTACCCCAATTGGTAACCGCCACTTCACCCATCCATATTCTTCAGTCACCGTCACCTCCCATCTCACACTCTAAGTGATCCGTTGGCCATTTATTACTGGATAACCTATCCGTTAACTAGCTGACCTGTCCCCTGTGCCCAACGGACACACGTTTACTCAAAACTAACCTCACTCTTCTTTCTTTCACAATTTACTTGCTCATCACACCAGATAATTTTTACACCGTTTGCTCCGTTTTGTTAGTCACCCCCACCTACAGTCGTCCCCTCTAACGTTGTTTTTTGTAGGTACTGTTGCATTAATGGCACCAAAGTCAAAACAAGCAGAAGGAGAGGATAATCCTTTTCTCCCGCCTCCTGTCGACCTTGACAGGATTCCATTGGTAGACAAAGATCGCTTAATCGTAGATACAAAGTGTGATTTTGATTTCGCAGACCTTCGGTCGTGGCTCAAAGAAGTTTTCCTGGACTAGAGTGACGAAATTGAACTCTAGGAGTCCAACCTACCCCTATATCTCTTTCCTCAGATTCACCCTTTTCTAGAATTTTCCCTCAAGTGCCAAGCCCACTACATTCCCGAGCAAAGAACCATCGTTTCCTCATCTGGAGAAATTCTTTTCCTCATCACGCCTGAAACCATTGACCAAATGATGCAAATCCCCCGAGATGACTCTGCATCACCTTTTAACCTTGAAATTCTCACAGAGTTATACCAGAAGATGACTTTCCCCCAAAGAGCTCAAATATTTGAGCTTTTCCTCCCACCATATGCTCAATTTCCCTCTACAAATCCCCCTTATCCTTCTTCCATGTTTTCGACCAAAGGAAACCAGATCATCTCGTCCCTATGCGCCTTGTTGGGATACTATTCAGATCAGTGGGTAGATGAACCCATCCTGGGATTTTTGTCCATTTTCTTCACCGATGAGAAGCCCACTACCCAGTTCGACTTCAACACGTTCTTGGTGAACAATATTCATGAACAATTGGTCAATTTCACCACGGAAGGCATGTTCCGGTATTCTTCCATATTGGCGTACTTGTTCATTTTCTTCCAAGCAGACAAATTTGTTTCTTCCATGCAGAAGATGGATGGAGATGGCAGACCCCAGGCAGTGACCGCATGGACCTCCTTTCTCAAGCATAACTCCACATAGTTTAGTTTCAAGCAGTTCATTGAACAATTCTATCACCCAGTGGTAAGTATGTTTAGCGGCAGGCCCGAGCCTAGGATTAATGATGAAGTTCAGAGGATCCTGCATCTTTCAGATCACACCAAGACTGGTGATTGGTATTTATACCAAGATCACACTGAGATCAGAGTATATGGGTGTGAGTTGGCCCCGTATAAGCTTCCTAAATACCTGCCTGTCATAATTTTTTCTCTGAAGTACATAAGGAAGATGATAAACTCTGATGATATTCATTTTGTGTCTCTAAAGAAAAAAAAACAACTCAGAATCAAGGGGCAGATTGGCTCTTTCATCTGCAACAATCGTGGTGCTAGAGAGGAAGCAGACAAGCTGCTGAAGGAAATGAAGTTCATCACTAGTTTCCCATGGCATTACGATCCATGTGGGATTATCTCTGAGATGAGGGTGAAAAACAAGAACATCCCACATGTCCACGAATCTAGGCTTGAAATCGAGAAATTTGAAAACCAGACAATATGGGAACCTAACACTTTGGTCAAAGTAGAACAACAAGATCCCTCGGCCACTGTATCGCAAACAACCACACCACAGGTTCCGAAAGAGAAAAGGCCTAGGTAAGATTTATCTCCGCCTGTCACTGAAGTGTCATCAAAAGAATTCCAATTGCATACCAAGAGGTCTAAAACCATTTCAGCTCTTGACCCGACTGGGGAAAAGGAAGTCCCGTCTACTATAGTGACCAAGGTTGATAGTCCACCCCTTAGTGCAAGCCTCCAACATATCATGACCTCAGCATTGCCGAAGAAATCTACAGATACTCCATCAACCACCCAGCCAGGCAATGTAGGACCGAAGCTGAGCATCTTTGAAAAATATGATCTGATCAAGAAAAGGAATCAGACCCTAATCAACAACACTTGTGCCCAGTTCTAGAAGCAGACGTCGACTGCACAACATAGGCTGCTATCAACATTTGACACTGAGAAGGATAGAATGCATATGGCATTCCTCCAAACACAAGTTCCAGATCCAAAGGTAATCACTGATTACAAAAGGGCCACCTTTGAATTCTAGACTAAGGATGTGCATCCGGCCGATTAGATGGATCTGCACAAGCAAACAGGAGAAACAATTTTCTATACGCTGGCACATGCTTCCACCACTGCGTCCAAATTGCAAGTGTCCCTGAACAACGTCCAAACACAGTTGAAGTTGGAGAAGATATCATCCTTTGCCAAGGACAACATGATCAAGACTTTGGAGGAGTTGGTCCTTAAGATCGGGTACGATCCCTCAAATGTGAAAGCAACCGAGGAAATGATTAAAAAGAAAAATTATGACATAGCCTCCTTAAGAAAACAATTGAAACTCCCACCAACAGAGGATTCACAGGCAAAGGAAATAGCAAAGACGCAAGGAGAAAAATATGAGATGCTCAAACTAATCATGGAGCAGAATGCACAACTAAAGGAAATGGAATCTGAGATGGAGAAGCTAGTAAAAGAGAAAGAACAACTGAATCCAATGGAAGTCATTCCATTGAGTGCATTTCCACTTTCAGGAGTAAGCACAACATCAATAGCAGAAGTCCCATCGACAAATCCACTGACATCTCTGGAAAAGGCAACCGAATTGGCTAAATCTATGGAAAAGATGAACCTGCAGGAAACAGAGATTAGCAGGCTCAAAAAGGAGATTGAGAACCTTCAGGAACTCAAATCTTCCTTTCAGATCAGCCTCTCCAAGGAAAATTAGGTGTCAGACTATCTCAAACAAGAGTTACAACAGCTTCGGAAACAAACAGTGGCAGGTAAAACTTTGGTCGAGGTTAAATAAAGTGTCTGGACAGACATCACCGAGTCTATGAACGAGATATGGCCCATGATACAGATCATGTTTGAGAAAAATGAGTTGGTGTAGAGAAGCAAACATGCCATTGAGAAGATCAGATCAGAATTGAGAGAGATGCCCACACAGGCTAATGAAATCATCAAGTTCCTAAATTCTAAGACCAGGGAGGAGCTGGAAGATATGAAAATTGAAGATAGAACAGAGACCATCCTTGAGGTCAAAAGAGTTTTGACCAAGAGAGGATTAATGCTTCAGCTGGAAGAGAAGGTTCAGGCCATGGACCTAGGGGTACAAAGGTTTTTTAGTAAGATTGAGGCTCTACAGAAGAAAGGTCTTTCTGGTCTGAAGGTAATCAATGAAAAATTGATGACACTCCCAGACTATAAAAAGAGACTGGCCGATGTGGCTAAGGACAGTTCAAAGTTTTCAGGAATTCAAGGTAGCATCACTGGAAAGGCATTTCTAGATGCGCTTCAGTGGGACATTAGTATTCAGCATGAGATTCGATACATCTTCATCACCAAACCTACCTTCGCCAAATACACAGAAATGGATGAAGTTTATCGAAGGATACTCAAAGTCAACGTGCCCAGTCATCTTCGATGGGAAGAAATCTGTGATCTGTTCGAGTAGAAAATGAGCTGTCCCAGCCTAGTCATTTGTCCAGTCAGATGAGGTCATGCAGAGGCCTCACCAACGGTTCACCCAGAAAACAACATGGAGTTGTGACACATCATTAAGCAATTCCTAGATTTATGAAATTTGTTAAGTTAGTTAGGCTAAAAATAGATTTAGCACATCCTGGTCTTTGATGACAGGATTGTTTGTAATTTTGAGTTATAAATACTTCATCTTTCGAAGTATTGAGGGTTGTTGATCTTCACGCCCTGCAAGCTATCAGACTATAATATTTTTGAAGAGATATCCCATTAATACAAAGAGGCACTTTACATGATTCTTGCGTGTATTCATTGGTGATGTTTTTCTCTCTAAGTTAAATGTTATTCTCGCTTTGTTATCACACTGTTTTCTAAATCTAATCTTTGGAAGTAACGGACGTTGCAGGATTTATCTTGTATACCCTGTTTCTGACTTAAAAGATTTAAGTGTTTTATCTTCTCATTTTACAATAAAGAAATTCTTAACTGCTTCTTTGTTGTAACTGTCTTTCTCATCTTTTCTGCTATTCCTCATTTATGCTACTAAAGAATCCAGTGATTATATTATCTCGCCCTGTGAAAGGTTCCTTTAATTTTTCTGGTTCAGATTTCATCTTTACGAGACGAACATGTTGCATAGTGAAAGAATCTAAAGATTCCAAAATTCTATATACTTCTTCAAGTAGAGAAAGAAAAGTGATATTATGTCAGTTTTGAGATTTTTTGGACCATTTTATGACTGTCAATGAATTACCAAAGATTTGAATGGATTAGAATTTTTTTCCCCCACAAAGAGTAACAAAAGTTTTAATGACATGAGCTCAACATAGTTGTTTGTAGCTAGTCCTAGCCCCATCTCGAGTTTCAAGAAATGAATTTCCAATAGGTGAAGCATTGCACCCCCCCACATAGCTGATTATTGTTTTGGGAAGTCCCGTAAAAAATATCCCAGGGTATCATGGGATCCACTTGTTCTTCCCGAATGGCCTGAATTGGGTCGATCCCTTTTTCTAGCAGGAAATGTGAGAGAATGCCGAGTCCTTAAGCAACTATTATTTCTGGAGTTGAGGGTCTGTCCTAAAAAATAACGTTGTTCCTAGCTAGCCATACACCCCATCTTAAAATTAGTGGCAACACCTTTAATCGATGATTTGTAGCATTTGAAACCCAAGCTCTCCAGGCTTCCTCCACAGTGGGGCCATTCCACTGACAATACTGATTCAATTTTATAGATCAATCCTTCTATATTTGTTTGACAAAGGGACAATGGATAAATAGGTGGATAATTGTTTCGTCACCAGCCTTACAGAGGGAGCACCACCCTGAACCCTCCTTTTGTCTTCATTTCATTGTGTCCCAGGTAGGCACTTTATTGTCGATCATACACCACATAAATATATGGGATTTTAAGGGACATCTAATTTTCCAAAGTCCTTTCTATTGTGGGTGGGAAATCCCCCTACAAACTAGCACTTAGGGTTTTATCATGCATGCAGAAAAGACCTAAAGATTCCTACTTTCTACCATCATCCCAGACCTAATCCCCATTATTCTTAAACAAATACATAGTTAAGAAGATCAAGTGA
>ML827922.1:42383-60636 GCA_009831015.1 Picea engelmannii
AAGTATGTACACTCTTCCACCCAGGGGAGTGCAGAGGGGGGGTACCCTCTCTGTGGGGTCCGGGGGGGCTATACTCCCGGCTGGGGGGTTTGGGGGTAAGCGGGATCCCAGCGGGGGTTTGGGGGCAGCGTCCCCCGATGGGGGTTCATGGGTGAAGCCCCCGAAGGAAAAATTTCCTTGTAAATGTATATTGTAATTTCATTGTAAATCTGGACCGTTCATTATAAGGTCGCAGATCTAACGGTAGAGATTATGTTAGGGTTTTTTGCCCTAGAAGGAAACCTTCTTTTATGAGGGAAATGTGTTGCGGCTATGGTTGATGACGAATATTGTATTCTGAGAAGGAGAATATGAGAGAAAGAAGAGGAAGTTACAACGTGTTTTGCTGTAGGTTGTATCCCTTCATTTGCTGGATAATAATAAAGGAAGGACCTGGAAATTTCTCTGGTGGACGTAGCCGACACTGGGTGAACCATGTAAATCCATGTCTCTCTTGTATTGTGTATCTTCTGTGTTTTGTTTCCGCATTTGTTTTATTTTATTGCTCCACGGTCCTGTTTTTCTAACAATAAGGGATCCAATTTTCCTTTACCAAAGAGTGAAAGGTATCCTCCTTGGGCCAAGATAAATTGAACTTAAATGGGCTTGTTGGCTTCCTCATGTCTCTTGCAATCTCCATAAGGAATAGGGAGTGGTCGGATTCACCTCCGCTTCTGACCCATTATCTCAATTGGAGGTGGTTCTCCAAGAGTTTGTCTGACACCAAGAACTAATCAAGTCTCTTTGAAATTCTATCCTCCCCTACTCTCTTTTTCCCCCATGTAGGGATTAATTTTACTGGGGCTATGTCGACCAACCCTTGTTCTTCTATGATATGAGTGAAATAGTCGGACAAGGGGTTAGCTCATGTGTTAGGCCACCATACTTTTGTAGTTCCCAAAGAGAAGTTAAGATCTCCACCTAAAATTATGGATTCACATATCATAAAGGTTTTCTTGAGTAGGGAGTCCCAAAAGGGAACATGGTCAAGGTAAGGCCCATAAACATTCATCACTCTCAGCACCATCCTCAAATATGTTGAGCAAATTTCTAGTCCCAATCTTGAGGTAAACCGAAAAGAGTTTTGTAATTTGATAGTGTGGGTATTCCACCCAAGTTACAAACCCCAATATCATCCCCTAGCATCAACACCTTCAAAAATCTAGTTCTTGAAGAGGGTTTCCAAAATTTGTACAACAGTAGGTCTATCCCCCAAGGTTTCTTGAAGGAAAAGTAATGTCAGGCTGGTTGGACTCAACCAACTTTTTAATGGATGATTTTTTAGAGGGGCTCACCATACCCTTGCAGTTGAAAGAGAACAACTTCATAATGGGACACCTTCTGAGGCAAAGGATGCTCTAAGGGACCCTAAAATGGAGAGTTGTTTGCTAGTTTGCATATGCATAATAGCCCTTTTTTGGGCTTTCGACATGTGAAATTTCCTACCCCGAAATTTTTTCTCTACCGAGGCCACTAGGTTTTGGCCCAAAAATTCTACACCTTTGCTTACAGTACACAAAGTAGGGATAGATCTGTTCCTGAGCTAATAGGAAACCATTGCCTCTTTAGAGTCCATCGAAGATTCAACCTCTAAATTTATAGTTTTCAGGGGGAGACAAGGCTTTTCATGAATAAGAGGACAATGAGCTAAAGAGGGACCCAACATAGAAAAAATTGAGAAATCAAATGCCTCAAAGAGAAGGGAAATATATTTTAGGGGCCCTGACCAATCTCATCCCAACAAAGTCAAAGAATTGATAAAAAAATTAATAGAGCGAGGGGGAAGAGAATGTATACCCAATTGGGGAGTAAACCCCCGACTTGATTCCACAATCAATTGGGTGTGAAGACTTGTATGCCCATGTTCGATTACCAGATCTCGAAGTACATTAGTCTTGACCTGAGAAGATGTCCCGTCGCCTTTGACTTCATCTACAGGGTCCCTTGTTGGTGAACCTTCTTCCTTTGACCAGTCTTGATGATCAATTGGTGGAGACATATCTACCTCCTCATGAGGCACATGCCGATTCATTGTCCCTATCAAGAGAGAACCTATAGACTGACCTTGAAGGGGCAAGGAGCACTAAATAGCTATTTGTTTGTAGAGGTGGCATCGACGAAAACAGAAGGGCACCCATTCATAGTCTAACTTCTGAATATAGCTTTTATTCTCCACCACCAACTCAAGTTCCTCCACAAGCCCCTCTCTAACATTCAAAGAAACCATAATTCGAGCAACTGCCATTTCTCCTGTTGATTAGAATGACATGTTTGCTTCTAGGAAAAACCCCATGGAATTTACTAGGTCCTTGAAGGTCTATGTGTTCCATAATTCTACCGATAGACCTGGAAGATGAACCCAAATTGGCACCATGTTAAGTCTCTCCTTACTTGCAACAAAGAGGGATGTCCAAAATTTGAGCAATATCATGGAGGAGTCGATGCTCCAATTGATTTTTAGAATCCACCTCTCCTCTTCAACTTTCTTGAACCTAAAAAGGAACAATCCTCTCACCAACAGTTGTACCGACAGGAGGGGGATCAAAATATTTGGACCAGGTCTTTTTGACCCACTCCCTAAATTTTTTGATGTGAAATCGGTTCCCTCACACCCTTCCAACCATAATTGTCTTAGCCGTGTCCATTACTCGTGGAATTTTAATATCTAAACCCAACACTATCTTAATATCCTTCCCCTTTGTCTTGATGTATTTGTTCTTGCTACGTCATGGACTGGTTTTATCATTCATGGTTGTTGATCCATCCCCCCAAGGGCGCTTCCCTTAGAGCCCTAGTTTAAACAACTTCCTCAACACCCACTAAGACCTATACACTTCTGCTAGGGTTTTTCTACAGCTGCAAGGATTAAATGAAATCAATTGGGTCGAGTGAGCAACCCTCTCCTGAAAAAGGTGGGAAATAAATTGACGAAGATGAGAATGGGGGAGAAAACCCTTGTTGGGTCCAACTTCTTCCAGAAATATCAATCATATCTAAACCTCCACAGAGAGGCTCATAAGAATACGTAAGGCCAAAATATTCAATCTTTGAGAGCGAGAACCCTTCCCTAAACATAGTTGCAACATGAGGTAAGTCTTCCAAGTGAAAATGGGAGGTGCTTGCTGGAGGTTGTGCTTTTTCCTGACTCCAAAGATTTCCATACAAGGCACCAAGCCCTAGTTCTAAACCAATTGCTGAACTCGCCTCT
Source organism: Picea engelmannii (assembly GCA_009831015.1). Taxonomy (NCBI): domain Eukaryota; kingdom Viridiplantae; phylum Streptophyta; class Pinopsida; order Pinales; family Pinaceae; genus Picea; species Picea engelmannii. The sequence continues at coordinate 45,631 of ML827922.1, forward strand.
AGAGGTTGCATATGCGAAGAGAGACCCATATTGAATAGGATTGAGCTAGCCTCAGAGGTGGCCTCGAATGGTGCAACCCCACCAAACCCCATCCGATCCCTGTGCCCAAGAGTTATGTGGAGATACTCAACTAGGAGGTCCATATGGCATCCAGCTGGTTCCATATTGATCACATGGATATCTAACAAGTCTAGAAAATAATCAATTAATTCCTCATCCCAAAAAACCTCCTTTCGACCACCACTGACACCTTCCACTTAGACCGTCAGTGGAAAATATGATCCTCACCGCCTTCCAAAATCGTCTAAGGTTTCTTTTGGAATACTGAATATTATATACACCTTTTTGAAGTTTGTTTTGACTCGGAACAATGGTCTATAGGCTAGTTTTTTGAGATATATGTAGTGACCTTAAAAGGATGAAAACTAAAATCCATTGAATTTATGTTATGTATGCAGATGCAGTTGAATAATTGTTCATTGAATTTCACAGGATTAAGATTCATGATTGAGTTCATATACGCAAAATATTCCAGTAGTCTCGAATTTCCGCAAGCTCTTATCAAGAGAAAGATACTGCAAGCAGATGTTTGATGAATATGGACAACTTCTTTACCCTACCAATCGTAAAATTTCATCTTCCAACAACCAACTTGGGTCAACAATATTACACCATGAATTAGATTTTTTTTATATAGACACCCTGTAGGGCGCAAGAAAAACATGATTGAGTAATTGTATTTTTGGATTTTCAATGGACCTAATGTAAATGTATTGCTTAATTCGACATTTGTTTTATAAAGTGGTTAGTTTCATGTTTATTATTGGGAAAAAAATTTCTATGCTTCTAATAAATGTTTGGTATAATGTTTGAACATATTAAATGCATTGTGTTACTAATATTTTTGATGTAATGTTCAATATTTTTACAATCAGGAATTCAATGATGAGCGACCTATCTACAATCTACCATTTCACCCCACCATGATATCAAGTCATGATATTTTTGTTAAATGAGCAAAACCCATAGAAGAAACATACTAAGAATGGTTGAATCAACCACCTATTCAATTCCCACTATGCCTCGATTTATCAATTCAAAACCTATATAGTAACACCATCTCTTCACATGTTGGGAATGAAGGCAATGATATAGAGGTTGGTATAGATGATTTATTATGGGATACCTAATCCATGGAGGAATGTTGTGTAAGTTTTAAACTTGTGAAGTAAAGCAATGCATATAGATTCTTAAGCAAAACAAAATTTAATCAATGGCTTATACACATAGTACACAGAGATTTTCTACCGGAAACCCTCAACTGAGAAAACCTTTCTTATATTCATTATATCGAATTTCACCATTCACCATACAATATATACAATGTTTTTAGGTATTCCGTAGATACCAAAACCCTAATCCCTTAATCCGGGATTAATTTAGAAAACTGCTAAAAATAACAAAATCTGATTACTAGAGGGATCATCAGACACAATTGTCGAATCTGACGCACCCACACACACACATGCAAATAATATAACACATACCCAACCTTCTCCCACTTGTTGTTTTCTTTGCATCCAGGGGTCCAAGGGATTATATAGTCAACAATCTAGGGCAACAATGCCCATTGTTACTCTACACCAGGAGAACTTTTCTGTGCTCACAAAGTTTGTCAATGAATCTGCAACATTCTTCAAAGTGTCAACCTTTTCCAGCAACACCTTCTTTTCCTCAACCATGTCTCTCACAAAGTGATACTGAACATCAACATGCTTTGTCTTCGAATGATAAGATGGGTTCTTTGCCAAGAAGATTTCACTCTGACTGTCACAATATAATCTCACTACTTGTTGTACCAACCAAATACCTGAACACAATCTTTGTAACCATACTTCTTCCTTGCTTGCATGAGTGGCTACCATGTATTCAACTTCTGTATTTGAGAGTTCCACTACAACCTGTATTTTTCTCATCCAATTGATTGCTCCTCCAAATAGGTTAAACACATACCCACTTGTAGATCTTCTACGATCTAGATCTCCAGCCTAGTCTTCATCAACAAATCCATGTATGTCCACCACTCTGTCCAATCCTAGTCTTCCTTGGTAGCACAATCCATAACTGGTAGTGACACGAAGATACCTAAAGACCCTCTTTACTGCTGTCCAATGCTCCTTCCCTGGTTTTGATATATACCTACTCAAAACTCCCACTGCATGTGCAATGTACGGTCTAGTACAAACCATTGTATACATAAAACTACCAATTGCACTGGCCTACAGAACATGGGACATGTTGTCTTCTTCTTCCTGTGTCTTGGGACACTGATCTGTAGATAAATTTACACCTACACGAATAAGAACCTTGACAGGTTTACTTCCATGCATGTTAAACCTCTGCAATATCGTCTCAACATATTTTCTCTGATTCAACCAGAGGTTCATGTTTGCACGATCTCTTTTAATCTCCATTCCCAGAATGAAGTTAGCAACACCGAGATCCTTCATGTCAAATTTGGAGGATAGCTACGATTTCACCTCCTTGATAACATCCACGTTATTTCCTACCAACAACATTTCATCAACATACAACACTACATAAATGAAGTGCTTACCAACCTGCATGGAATATACACAGTGATCAACCCTGCTTCTCACAAATCCAAATTCAAGGATGTATGTATCAAACTTTTGGTACCACATCCTAGGTGATTGCTTCAGACCATATAGTGACTTATTTATCTTACAGACCAACTCTTTCTTTCCCTTCAATACAAAGCCTTCTGGCTGTTTCATGTAGATTTCTTCTTTCAGACCCCCATGTAGGAATGCTGTCTTCACATCCATCTCTTCCACTTCAAGATCAAAAGTAGCAACAATAAATAAAAGAAATCTAATAGAAGTTAACTTAGCAACAAGAGAAAAAATATCACCAAATTCAATTCCCTCTACCTGGGAATAACCTTTTTCTACTAGTCGAGCTTTGTATTTCTCCACTTTTCCTTCTGCATTAAAATTCTTCTTAAACAACCATTTGCTACCAATAGATTTTCTTCTAGCTGGAAACTCAACTATATCCCATGCCTCATTATTATCCAAGGCATTCATTTCTTCAACCATGGACTTCTTCCATAGTTTACTATCCTCTGAAGTCATCGCTTCCCTGACAGTTCTGGGATCATCATCAATAATAGATAAAGAAAAATTGGAACGAAAATCAGGTGGACTATACCTTTCTGGTTGCCTTCTTTCTCTCACTGATATCCTCAATAGTGGGGTATGAGGTTCTTCTTCTTCCTTTGCCACTTCATCTTCTTCAGATGATTCAGATTTTGCATCATCCAACTCTAGCTCTATTTTCTCAGGTTCTTCTGGCCTTGGTAGGAATTCCTATTTGGAAACATATTTTACCTCTTTGAAAACAACATCTCGACTGTAAATAGTCTTCTTGGTTTATGGGTTCCAAAGCTTATAACTTTTCACACCATCTTTATAACCAATAAAGATACACTTTTCAACCTTTTTATCCAGCTTAATCCTATTTTCCTTTGGAACATGTACATAAGCATCACAACCAAATAATAAGATGTTGAAGAGAGGGTTTCTTTCTAGTCCATACCTCGTGTGGATTTTTATCATCCAACACTGATTAGGGTGATCGATTGACCAGGTAACATGCTGTACCCACTGCCTCTGCCCAAAATTCTTGTCCTAACTTGACACTGCTGAACATGCTCCTTGCTTTTTCCATCATTGTCCTATTCATCCTTTCTGCAACTCCATTCCGTTGAGGAGTGTATGGAGTAGTCTTCTGCCTTTCTATACCACACTTCTTATAGAATTCTCCGAATTCATTTCCGCAGAATTATCCACCATTATCTGTTCTCAATACCTTTATTTTCTTCTCCGTTCGATTTTCTACCAGAGCCTTAAACTCTTTAAATTTATCAAATACCTCAGATTTCTTTATAATAAAATAAATCCATGTGTTCCTTGAGAAATCATCTATGAATGAAACATAATACACAGACTTACCTAGTTATGGAACAGACACAGGTCGAAACACATCATTGTGTATCAAATCTAATATCCCCTTTTCTCTTGTAGCACCAGATGGGAATCTTACTCAATTTTGTTTACCATATGTGCAATGTTCACATAAATCAAAATCCAGAGTGCAATTAGCCATACCTTCAACCATACCTTTACCGTGTAGTGTTCAAAGGCCCTTTTCTCCAATATTCCCTAGTCTTTGATGCCACATCATGGTCTTCTTTTCTGGGACAATATTGATCTTGTCTCGTTCATTTCTCTTCTCAAGGACAACAAAACTTTGGCACCCGTTAGTATAAGTGCTTCCCAACAACTTGTACAGAGTTCCACACCAAACTCCCCTCATCAACACGATTGCTCCTTGTACCATCTTGCAAGTGTTCTTTCCAAATATAGTATTCACTCCCGCATCATCCAACTTTCTTACAAATATTAGGCTCCTGGCTAGTTTTGGAATGTGAAGAACCCCATGGAGTGTTCTAATCCTTCCATCTTTTAGCAACAACTTAACCCTTCCACGCCCCATGTTTTTTGCTGTCGAGTCATCTCCTAGGAATACATCACCACCATCATATTTTTCATATTCATAGAACCACTCCCTGTGAGGAGTCATGTGGTATGATGCACCTGAGTCAATCAACCATACATCATGGTCTGCATGTGTACCTGTAGATGCCAGGTAAACATCACCTCCTTCTTCAGTGGAGGTTTTCGTCTCTGTGGAAGAGGTACTATCAGATCCCTTTGCTTTTTCAACCTTCTTAGAATTGCAATCTTTCCTATAATGCCCTGTTTTACCATACTTCCAACATTTCCTCAAAGATTTTCCTGGAGACTTCGATCTACCTGTAGATTTAGATCTCCCCCCCAAAGACTTACCAGGATTCCTGTCTTGGGTACGACCTCTTACAAATAAAGCATCTGTGCTATGGCCATCCATGCTTTTTCGCCTCATCTCTTCAGATAACAAGGATGCAACTACATCCTCATACTTCAATGTAGATTGAGTGGTACTACCTATTGCTACAACTAGATTATCCCAAGAGTCTGGCAAAGAACATAACAAAGTAATACACTTATCTTCTTCTACAATCGTAATATTAATAGAGACAAGTTGACTTACCAGAGTATTAAAGGCATTTAGATGTTCTGTCACATAATCTCCATCTTCCATCCTAAGATGATACAAATTCTTTTAAAGAAACAACTTGTTTACCATGGACTTTGATTGATACAAATTCCCCAACCTATCCCATAGTTCCTTGGCTGTAGATTCTCCCGAGACATTCAACAACATCGAATCTTCTAGGCAGATTCGAATAATACTCCTTGCTCTTCTGTCCAACTTCTCCCAATGTTCCTTCGACATACCAGTAGGTGGTGTACTGGTAGTTTGTGTACTATTAGGTTATGTACCAGTAGCCTGTGTGCTAGTAGATGGTGTACCAGTAGGCTGTGTACCAGGATCCACAATGATCCATTGTTCTTTATCTATAAGAAGGTCCTCCATATTCAGCTTCCATAGTTCAAAGTTTTTACTGTTGAACTTCTCTATCTCGATTCTAGAAGAGCTTTCCATTCCTCTTTCTGCACTCAAATCACCACTACAAAAGCTCCCACTAAACCCAGGTTTATTATAGACCCAATATAAACTTGATCTATCAAGACCGAGCCAAACCCTCAACAACAAAGGCGTCCCTTTGAAGCAAAACACAAGCTTTGATACCACATGTAAGTTTTAAACCTGTGAAGTAAAGAAATGCATATAGATTCTTAAGAAAAACAAAATTTAATTAATGGCTCATACACATAGTACACAGAGATTTTATACCGGAAACCCTCAACCGGGAAAACCTTTCTTATATTCATTATATCGAATTTCACCATTCACCATACAATATATATAATGTTTTTAGGTATTTCGTAGATACCAAAACCCTAATCCCTTAATCCAGGATTAATTTAGAAAACCGCTAAAAATAGCAAAATCCGACTATTAGAGGGATTGTCAGATGCAGTTGTCGAATCTTACACACCTACACACACATGCAAAGAATATAACACATACCCAACATGTTGCTACATGCATTCCAACAAAATGAACTAGGGGATGATGATGATGTCGTAGATACCTTCTTTGAAATCTTGAAATCTACTTCCACCACCCCTCTCTTTGGTCGACAGGGGTCAAGGTCTACCCAAATAGGGACAACAATGTTACTGTACAACATGAACACAATGTATGGTATGTTATAAATGTGTTTCTAGATACTTTTGAGGTAACTAACCATTTATTCCACTAATTTTTTAATGAATCTTGTCACACAATGAAAGAAGAAAATGGTTTATTTAATTCATGTTTAATGACAATGTACATTTCTATTGCTCACTAATTGCAGGTTATTGAAAGATAAGGTACTTCCAAGAGACAATTTCTTGCCTCATATCTACGCAGAGGCAAAGAAAATGATAAAAATGTTGGGTGTTGAGTATTGTTGGGACAGGGGCAAACCCAAGGTTCAACTCTAACAATGCACCAAAAAATCCTAACTACTGGCCCTTTCAGAAACACCTGCGAAGTAGATGAAGTCTCACCTAAAGTAGCAATAAGGGGGGTTGTAGGACACATGTGTCTACAGCCAGGGGAAATGAAAAATGATTCTAGAAAAACAACGCAATATAATCTAGAGAGTCTTTAACAATCTTATACTTAGCTTCGCGAAGTTAGTTTAGGTATCCTATATTCAATGGTGAAAATAACCATGCAGTAACAGTATAATAGATAACAAATAACACAACATCAATCACAAATAACAACAAGATATACATGGTTCACCCTCTCCCTAGGGCTACGTCCACAGAACTGTGTTTCTTGATATAATAGATGAAAACATACAGTTCTATCTGTGCACTTAGCTGCAGATCCTTCTCTCTCTTCATCTTTATTTTCCCTCCCTATGCACCCTGCTGCAGGGTTGATCTTCGCACCCAACTGAAGATCTAGAATATAAGAATTCTCTATAATAAAATACTTCTACCTCTCAATATTTCTATCGCCAACAACCAACCTCTCAACTCTTTTAGAGATTTATTTATACATTTCATGACTCTTAGACAACCCTAGACCGAAGTCCAGGTGCACCAACCCTAGGTACCAAAAACCTCCTTTTCAGGACTTCACCAACCTATCCTTCCTTCTTCTCCACGAGGTGCTCCAAAGCGACTATTAGTGTCTTCTTCCGCTTGCTGACCTGTCCACAATTCATCTTCCTTGCTTCTTTGTCTTCCTTGATCTTCTCTTCCAATGACTTGATTTCCTTTTACTTCACTCCTTCTAATCTACTTCTTTAACCACTTCGCCCCCTCTTCATTTTTTGTGCCTTCCATGCTCTTCATACCTTGTCTTTCTTCTTCTTTAATCTTTTCTTTCTTCCTTCAAGGGCCAACATGCCCCAAACACTCACATGTGACTCGTACTGAGTCACTGCAGGGTTGAACCTCCTGTATTGCTTTGACTGTAGACTATGCGAAGCATCCTGTGATTTCTGCTCTGTCGCTTCCTATCATGTGCATACTATCTTTTCTGTGTCTGGTACCCAATTTCAACTGCACCTGGTACCTAGACCCTTCTTCCTTTTCTTTTACTGAGAGCTATAGGGAAACTGGTTGTCACAATACAACTTCAATTGCATAGCTCCACCCTCTGTAACATAGGAAACCTTGAATGGCCCAAGCCAATGTGTCCTGGAATTTCCTGGATGCTTCATGAACTTTTTGTCGTATAAAAGTACCAAATCTCCTTGTTTGAATGCTTCCTCTTGATTCGTCGGTCATGGTAAGACTTTTCTCACTCTTTTTGCACATACTGATGAAATCCTATAATGAACCTGTCTTCCTCTAGTTCCATCAACTGCGCGAGCCTGTCTTGAACAACGCGTCATCCATACCTGTAAATGCTGCAATTCTTAAGCTAGGAACCAAGTATTCCATAGGTACCATTGCTTCCAAGCCATAAACTAACTTAAAGGGAGTCTGCGTTGTTAACTTTTTGCTAGTAGTTTGATAAGCTCATAACACTATTGGAATTCTTAAATCCCAATCATCTCCGTTAACACTGCAAATATTAGTCAGTGCTGTCTCCAAGATCTTATTGAAAGCTTCGACTGTACCATTCACCTATGGTGGTATGGAGTGCTCTTCTAATGGTGAACTTCGAACTCCTGAGTCAAGGCTTCAATATTTTTGTTGATGAATTGTGTGCCTTGATCACTCATAAGGATATTTGGGAATCCAAATCTAGTTATGATATCATCAAAGATAAACCATGCATATGTAGCTGCACTACAGTCCTTAACTTCTCTTACATCTTCCCATCTGGTCAAATATTCTGTAGCAATGATAATGTATCAAGCTCCTGTGCGCTTCCCTAGTGGGTTGATAGGTCCCACAAAGTCAATGGACCATTTCTCAAATGCATGTAAAGTTAGTTGAGGTGATAAAGGCATATCATCCCTTCTTGACGAATTTCCTACTCTTTGGCATACATCATAGGCTTTGTAGTATTCCTTAACATCCTTGTGTAAAGTGGGCCACCAGAGGCCAGCTCTGAGAACCTTCTGCACTGTTTCTTTCCCTACATAATGTCCTCTTGCGATGCCTTCATGTGCTTTTGCAAGAATCAATGGTATTTCTGCCTCCATAACACATCTTCTTAAGATCTCATCTGCTCCCATCTTATATAACTGTCCAGCTATAAGTTGAAAATCTGCAGCGCGGAGTACCAACTCTTTCTTCTGAATAACTGTGTACTCATGAGGTGCCATTCCCGTGGACATGAACTGGACTATCTTGACGAAGTGATCATTGAATTTTCTGATTGCCAACAACTATGCATCTGGTAGTGTATCATCCAAGTTGGTAGGTTCCTCGCCATATTCTAACCTGGATAAGTGATCAGGTCCTTTATTCATCCTTCTCGTCTTGACCACGATCTCAAAGTCATACTCCTAGAATAATAGTATCCATTTGCATATTCTTCCCCCCAAAACTGGCTTGTTGACTAAGTAATTTAATGCAGAATGATCAGTGAACATCTTAAAATGTCCTCCCAAAAAGTAGTGTCTAAACTTTTGTAGTGCATATACCATATCTAAGCCTTCTCTTTCAGTGGTAGTATAATTCCTTTCAAATGAAGAAAGCTTCCTGCTAGAAAAGTCTATAGGGTGGTCATTATCTTCTGCTCCTGGTTGTGCTAAGACTGCTCCTAATGCAATGGACGAAACATCGACATGAACATTGAACTCCTTACTCCAATCTGGAAAAACTAAGATAGGCGCAGTGACCATTTTCTGCTTTAGTGTGTCGAAGCTCTGCTGGCATTCTTCTGTCCATTGAAGCTTACTATCCTTCTTTAATAACTTCTCCATGGGTGTTGTTATCTGTGCATAACCCTTAATAAACTTCCTATAATACACATTGTGCCCCAATGTAGTGAGCAACTGTCTAATCGAAGTAGGAGGAGGTAGATCAACAATGATATCAATCTTATAAGGATCTACCAACAACCCTTGCTTACACACAATGTGTCCTAGAAACACCCCAAAAGGTGAAAAGAAAATACACTTCTTCAAGTTCAGGGCAATCTGACATTGCTTGCACTTAGCTAACATTAATCTCAAACATTCAATATGATCTTTCCGAAGACTAAAAACGGTCCAGTCATCAATGTATGCCTCCAAAAACTTATGTAAAAATTCTTTAAATGCTTCGACCACCACCCTAGAAAATATGGTTGGTGCGTTCTTCAAACCAAAAGGGATCACAGTGTACTGAAAAGAACCCCATTCTGTTGCAAATGTAGTCTTATGTCTGTCCTCCTTAGCAATTCTAATTTGGTGATAGCTTGAAAATCCACCTGTGCATGAGTAAACTTCATGTCCTCCTACATTATCTAGAACTTCATTAGTAAAAGGTGTAGGGAATGGATCATGTAAACATGCATCATTCAATTTCCTTAGATCTACACAGATTCTGATTTCTCCTGACTTCTTATCTTGGACTAGATTAGGGTTGATCCATTCATATTCTTCAATTGGTTCTATGATTCCTGCTTCCTACATTCTATCTAATTCAATCTTAACTTTATGCTTGTACTTGGGATTCAGTCTATAAGGCCTCTGCTTGATAGGATTTGCATCTTCTTTCAAAGGAATCTTCATTTCTCCCATGGGCCCTTTAATGCCCTTCATGTCTGTGAACTTGGTTGGAAACAAGTCCTGATACTCATTCAATAGTTCTGTAATCTTACTAATAATAGCATCATCCCAATAGTCTCCAACATTTGCTAACTTAGGTGCTTGTTCCATTCCAATGTTAACGTTCTTAATTTTAATAGGCTTCCCTACAAAAGGTAATTCAATCCCTGGCCCTTCTATATCTCTTTGTCCTTCAGTTTCTGAAATTTTCACATTCCTAGTGTCATCATCTTCATCAACATTAATATTATAAAAATCCTGTAACCGTTGAAAAGGCGTAGTCCATTCATCTTCTTCTTGTTCAAAAGGGGGGTTATATACTTCCTCAAAGACCTTCTGTCTTGTAATTTGTAAAGCTTGATCTACTGGGGGGTACTGAATTTCAAATAGGAATGTAGCCATAAAATTCTGGGACATACCATACCAATCATTAGTGGCTAAGCATAGTTCTTCTTGAAGATACTAGTTGATAGGCGTAGTATCTAAGGTGATAATGAACTTATGTACCCATTGTTCTTTGGTAATGTTGCTCTAGGTTTCCTTGCAATGTCGCACATGATCCTTAGTGAAACTCTAACCTGTGTATCGAACGTCGCAACCTTCAGCTTGGTCTGAAAAGCGCACTATCAATAAGATGCGGCATTGTACCCACTCCACAATGTTCTTCTTATGTGTTCCCCACCATCTAGCTGGTGTTGCTTCCAAGGCTTCATCTAGTGCCAACAATCTCTGTTGTACTAGTACAATTCTCTCAAATTCAACTAGAAATGTCTCTAAATTATTCAAGCCATCAAATGTAGGAAGATTACTTACTTCTGTGCCAATCCAACGAACTATCTTGGTCAATCTAGCACACCTCCACGTAGAGACTTCATACATTTTGTTATGCCAATTTTCCAATGCTTCTTCCGAATCTAATGAGCATGCACTTTCACTTCGCCAACTTATATTTCCATTTGCTATAGGATTAATATAATCCTGCTGTCCTGCTGTCAGTTTGTAGATGTTTTCTAGCTCATATGCACGGTCTTCTTCTCTTATAGGTTCTGTGTACCTGTGACCTTCATCATGATCAAGAGGTGAAATGACCCTAAGGCCATCACTTTCAAATGTCATTCTTCTCCTTTTTAGGTCAACAACAGTCAAATTGTTGAAATCCCAATCAATTCCTAACAACGTAGGGTAGGGGAAGCTATCATCAACAATCTCAATCACTTCAAAGTCCGTGAATGTCCTCACTCCATCGATGTCTACAGGGACATGCTCTAGTATTCCAAAGGGGCTAACCGCCTAGTGATTAGCCATACTGAGCCTAATAGGAGAGTAAATAAATTTAGGTTTTCCCATCAATGCCCAAGTATGCTTTGTCATTTAATTCTGATCCCAAATCGAGGACCACATAGTCTATGTTGTAGTCTCCAATCTGAGCACTAAGGTGCAGTTCCTTGCTTGTCCTCCTTTTTCTAGATACTTGATTCACAACTCTACTCAGCAGAGGATATACTCTTCCAATTTCATACTATCTTATCAGGTGTTGTAGTTCCTGCACAACTCTTTCATCTTTAATCAAGTTGATGAAAGTATACAAGAAGTCCATAAGCTTGCTTACCTCTTTTCCTTGCCTGAGTGGGAAAAATTGATTAAATCCTGGAGGCATTTTAGATTCCTTTACTTCTGGTTGTGCCCTATATGAAGAAGCCTGTTCTCCTACAAATTCTTTCCTTGCTTCTTCGAAAGTACACTTTTCTCTCCTTGGATCAAACAACTGTGCCTTCTCTGTACCTCTTCTGATCCTTGATCCATCTGTAGTATTTCTTGGAGTCACCCTATCTTCTTCTATGACAATGCCTCCTCTAGTAATAACAATGACTCTAGGATCCTCACCACGAGGTTCCATTGATATTAGTTAGACTTGCTAGTTTCCACCTCATCTTTCCTGAAGTTTAGCTAACAATACTGGACAGTCTTCGATGACATGATCGAATGAGTTACAATAGTTGCAAGTAGTACAGGGGTTCTAACAATCCCTTTCCAAATGTCCTGGCTGGGTGCAGTTATAGCAGATAATCTGACCTCGACCTCGACCAATGCCTCCTCCTCGTCCTCTTCCTTTGAACCCACCATGAGAGTTGAAGTTTCCTCTTCCTTGGGAGTTGAACTACGCAACATTCCCTTCTTGCTGTAATTCTCCTTGAATTCTATATGTATCCCTTGACCTTTCATGCACGAGGTCATAAGCCCTACAATCCTTCTCATCATGCCCCACATATTTGCATAATGTACAATAAAGGTTGGTGGGTGTCTAGACACATTTCTACATATAATATCATTCACCAGGGTGATGTCTATTTCTACATACCTCACACCAAGGTAAAGTAGCTTGCTTCAAAGGGTTAGGGGCTCTAGAGGCAAAGTATTCATTAAATAAGGGTCATTTCTCTTTGTCATGGCCCTCTAATTTACATATGATACACTAGATGTCTTCTCTTTTCTCTTTTCCTTTGTCCTTCATATATTCAACCTATAAAGATAAGCTAGTTAATTGATTCAAAATCTGACTCATACCTGGTCTGGATTTAGGACAGCGGTAGACCCAGGGTTCAAATCTAACAATGCACCAACAAACCCTAACTACTATCCCTTTCAGCAACACCTGTGAAGTAGATGAAGTCTCACTCAAAGTAGCAATAAGGGGGGTTGCAGGACACATGTGTCTACAACCAGGGGAAATGCAAAATGATTCTAGAACAACAACGCAATATAATCTAGAGATTCTTTAACAGTCTTATACTTAGCTTCACGAAGTTAGTTTAGGTATCCTATCTTCAATGGTGAAAACAACCATGTAATAACAATATAAAAGATAAAAAATAACACAAAATCAACCACAAAGAACAACACGATATACCTGGTTCACCCTCTCCCTAGGGCTACGTCCACAAAACTGTGTTTCTTGATATAATAGATGAAAACATACAGTTCTATCTACACACTTAGCTTCAGATCCTTCTCTCTCTTCCTCTTTATTTCCCCTCCCCACGCACTCAGCTGCAGGGTTGATCTTCGCACCCAACTGAAGATCCAGAATACAAGAATTCTCTACAACAAAATACTTATACCTCTCAATATTTCTATTTCCAACAACCAACATCTCAACCCTTTTAGAGATTTATTTATACATTTCATGACTCTTAGACAACCCTAGAACGAAGTCCAGGTGCACCAACCCTAGGTACCAAAACCCACCTTTTCAGGACTTCGCCAACCTGTCCTTCCTTCTTCCCTGTGAGGTGCTCCAAAGCGCCTATTAGTGTCTTCTTCTGCTTGCTGACCTGTCCATGATTCATCTTCCTTTCTTCTTTGTCTTACTTGATCTTCTCTTCCAACGAATTTCTTTCCTTTTACTTCGCTCCTTCTTTTCTGCTTCTTTAACCACTTCGCCCCCTCTTCGGTTTGTGTGCCTTCCGCGCTCTTCATACCTTGTATTTCTTCTTATTTAATCTTTTCTTTCTTCCTTAAAGGGACAATAAGTACATATCGTACCATGCATGTTCGAATGGTTGTATTCTATATATAAATGAATATGCAGACAAAGAGATATGTCCAGAATGTGGGCATGCCATGTACGATAAAAAAAAAGGGTAAGTGTTGTAATCTAGGTAAAAGTAGGGGATTGTTACGAGTAGTTCATTACATAAGCATGCATAGAATCACATTCTCATACATATAGAAAAACACATACACAAAGTAGTGGAAGTGCAAAGAACAACACTTTATTATATATAGATGTGTTAATACAACACAAAAAGAAACCCTTTCCTTGATACATGATCATCTATTTATACATACATATTCAGTTACTAGGCAATTGTAACTACTTAACTGCCTAGGTCAGTCAGTTTAACAGACACTTCGAACAACTTGTACTTCCAACTTCGACATTCGAATGACTAATTCTTAGTCGGTTGTTGGGTCTAGCTGACAGAGTCGACTAGCCCTTACAACATCTCCCCCCACCTCAATTCCTTAGTCGTCTCGAGCAAGCGAGGAGTATGGAAAATTTTCTTTTACATTGGTTGTTTTTACAAAATGAGAGAGAGAGAGAGAGAGATGCAAAATTTTCTGGTGCTTGAAGAAGTTATGTAGCTATATCTGACTGTCCTGTTGGCATATTTCGGGGGCCGTTGATCGACTCGACTGGTTCTTTTGTTTTGCTCCCTGGGTCAGCTTCAAATGTTGTTTGGAATATGCTAGGTGCCACTTGCTATAGGTGCTAAACAAATTCATGCCATGCACTAATTGATTGGTGTGCTTCCATACCTAGTATCTTCATTTGTCATAGGTGATTCAATTTTTCTGATATCTTTGCGTCCTGCACTATGGTTGATTCTAGGTCGACTTGTTGTTCTCCTTGTTGAGTCTTGTTTCTAACTTGGTTGAGTCAGTCGACTACACTATCAGTCTCTCTCTGTGCTTAATGGACTTCCCTTTTCCATTATTTCTCCTGTTGTGCCAATTGTGTTTTTAGTACTCTGTCCTTAGCCAACTGACTTGTCAAGGCATCCTTTATCTTTATGTCAGTTGTGATGTTTCTGATTTTTTCTACATTTTTGACCGTGGAATTTTGTGCCCTGATATTTCTATATGTAGCTGCAAAGTATGAAGGCCAATTACTCACCTCCACATTAAGATTTGAT